>SJXQ01000352.1:333068-410691 GCA_006408695.1 Aepyceros melampus
GGGGGCGCCCGGCGCGATCCGGCCAGCCGGGCCGAGGGGCGGCCGGCGGCGCGGAGGGTCGGAGAGGCAGAGCTAGTCCTGGGCTGCCGCATCTTCTGCCTGGCCCCGCCCAGCCTCCCCCCTACCCCCGGGTGCACACACTTCTTGGGGGGAGGGTCCGGTCTTCGCCTGACCCGGCCGGGCGCCCCCCGCCGCGGGCCAGGCGATGGGGCGGCTGCCGACCTGAGTGGGTGCTGGGAGATGCCCTGGCGGCTCCAGGCGCGGAGCGAGTTGGCGGTGCAGCCTGCAGTAGCGCCGTAAACAAACCGCTTAAAATATCTGGAGCCAGTAAGTTACGTTAAATCAAGGGGATCGGGGATGAAACCTCTTCTGAGAGGACCTGCAGTTTGGGGAAGGTACCCCCATCCCCAGTGCTCCAGCTGGCCCGACCCTGGAAACCCATCTCCTTTCTATTTCTTTCAGGGAAGGGGAACAGGCCTCTGGGGGTTGACTGCAAACTTCCAGCCCTATGTTCTGTCTGACAGAAGGATGACAGAGTGTCACTGTGGCTCCTGAAAAACCAAGTTCTTCTTATTACTACTTCCTGGAGTTTAAAGATCACTTGTCCCTCCCTTGCTTTTGTGTAAGGGCTGAGAAGCCGGCGTCTCGTCAGCGCCCTAGCCCTGTTTGTTTCTCTATAGCTGGCCCAAACCCAGAACCTCACTTTTGTCTCCTGACTCTCCTGTCCTCTTGGCCACAGCGCTGGGAGCCTGGCCCAAGCTCCCAAAGACTTCCTGGAGAGAGCAGTACTGGGCAGGGTAACACCCATCCCTTGCACCCAACCCCCCAAGGCCCTGCCATAGGGAGCCTTCTGGCACGCTCCGCTTTTGTTCATTCTAGACAAGAGGGACCACGGCCTGAGGTTGTCAGAAATCTAGACCTTTGGGTAGCACTAAGTCACAGGACCCCTCCATCTGGAGGCAAGCCTAGGAATTATACCCTTCTCACCTCCCTACCTCTGAATGAGGATTAGCAAACTAAGTCTGGAGCACACGCAGGAGAAGAAAGGACCAAGGAGAATTCTTTCCTGTTTGGGGTTGGATTACAAAAACGCTCAACCCCCTGCTGCCTTCCCCCAGCTCTGATGTAGTCCTTCCTTTATTAGCATCCATAACTAATGTGCAGAAGGTAAAACAGTAAAGGAAGGCAGAGTCTGACAGAAAGGAATTTCCCTCAACCCGGTTTGAGGGAAAAGAATTGTTATTTTACAAGCTGGTAACTCCCAGCCCCTAAAGACCTCCCTGGTTAGTTGAAGGTAGTAACAAGGCTAGGAGGAACAAAGGGAATGCGAATATGGGGGAACATGTAGGTGTGAAGCACTCTTCCCAGGACCCAGTCGAGGGTGTATTTGGAGAGACTGGGAGGGAGGGGGGAATCTGTCTTCTCAACATCTCCTTAGCATAAGCCTTGTTGCAAATGTTTGCTCTGGCAAAAGTGAGATGGCTGAAGCATCCAGACAGTGTTCCCAGGAACAAAGGCTGTGGGGCGGATGGAGGGGCGGGGGGTGTTGTGGAGGGTGGAGGAGAGCTCAAGAAAACAGCTCCGCTCTGGAACAACTGCAAGTTCCACTCCCCAAGAGGAGCATCTTGTTCCTGGGCTAAGGGCTGCCGGCTGCCTGCCGGGAAGCTTCTCCAGAAAGACCTCCCACCCTTCTCAGGGATCTGACTTCCCTTCCCTTCCCACTCATCTGTTTATACAATGGAGGAAGGCTGAAGAACAAACAGAACCATGTTTACTGGGACTCCCATCCTGGGCCTGAGCTCAGGATACAAAATTGCCCTCACCATGGAGGCTGAGGATAAATAGACCATCCTGGAAGAGGGAAAGGAGAAAGCCCTAGGGGTACAGAGCTGGCAGAGTGGTTCCCTCATCAAAGACCTCGCACCCCCCCAAAAAAAGCCATGGAGAAATGGGTAGATAGATGTCTATTTGAACTTAAACACAGAGTCTCGTGCTGATGCATGGGTAAATTTGAACTAAAGCAATTTTACCGTGGGTAATAGGCATTTTTTTCTTCAGGACTAGGGGCCTCTAACACAGGGGAGTTACATGAACACTTTTATTTCCAGTTTTTGTGTATGGTCTCCAGTGGGACAATAAGGCCTTTTGAAAAAACTCAAAATAATATTGTATCAGTAGATGCCAGCTTTGCTAAGTTGTCATGGAAAGAAATTTATATCATTCGCAGGTAAAATGTAGAACAGTTAATGAGAGCTTGTATAGGGTGATCTTATTTATTATTTATCAAGTTTATTAAGCTGTTCTTACTATCCTCCAGCCAGTGGTATGTTTTGGTACACATACCAAAGCAAGCAGTTATGTAAAAATGTTAAATCCTTAATAAAAAGCACCAAAAAGTGTGTGTGGGAGAGAGGGGGGAGGGTGGTGCTTGGACACCCTGGGATTCAAATGCCAGAACTAAAAGGGAGGATTTTTTTTTTTTTTTTGTAAAGGAATAAGAGATAACCTAAGTTAAAAATAAAAATAAAACTGGTATTTCCTATGAAGCTGATATAGTTTCTGTGCATAGTAAAGGCAGTCAGGCTGGAGGGATTTCTCTCCCTCTGGAGATAAATGAGACACTACTACAGAAAGCTCAACAAAAGTGCCCAGCTTCAGAGAGCAGCTGGGGGAGGCAGCTACATGAGAGGGGCTGCTGGCATCCTAGGTCAGGATTGTTTGTTTAGGCCACATCTCTGAAGGAAAAGGACTCAGAAATGAATCCTACTCAGTGTGGGGCAGGCATTCAAGGGCACTTAGCTAGGGCCTCACTCACATTCTGCCAGCCTGGAACTAGAAACCTCAACAGACCCAGAAGCAAGTCTGTGGTATCCGACTGAGATCACCTTTTGGATATGAATTGAGAGAAGAGAGCCCTTACATGGCTTTATTAATTCGGGCCTTTTTCTGAAGACCTGGCTGCAGCTCAGAGGTCTTTTGTGACGAGGTGGGAATTTTCCGTTTACGATCCCACCATTCTGCTGGAAGGATATGCCTGCCCAAAGTCAGCGGTACAGGTGGTCCTGCCGGAAGGTGACGGGAACTGCGCCTCCGCCAGCACCGTGCTCACCACAGCCCCCTCCTGTTTCGGCCAGACGGCGGACGGCACCAGTGCTCAGTCTGTGCCTCCTTCCTGAGGCTTCTTGGATGTTTGTATTTGTCTGTAGGGATGGCAGAATCAGCCCTCTAGGCTTTCTGCTTGCAGATGACATGCTAATATGTCAAGCCCCCTGGACAGCCCCAGCTTTAATCCACCTGGGAGCTCGAGAGTCCCCAGGGCTTTCCTCTCCTCTGCTATCTTAGAGTGGCTCTAGCCTGGGATCTGAGGGGCCTTTCTTTTTCTATCTTTTTCATCATTCACCAGGTCCTGAGCAGATGGTGTGGCTGTGCTGGCTGTCATCACTCCTCCTATGTTTCCATGGAAACCTGGGGCATAGGGACCATCTCTGCCTTGGGCTCTCTGGCAGTATCCTCTGGCCCCTCCCCCTTGCCTGCCCACATTCTGAAGAGTTTGAGAACCTTCTGCCAGGGTCATTTCTGAGATCATCTAAGGACATACTCCCCAGGAATGGTTTAGAACTGGCTAGAAAAGGGACGGGAGGAGAGGAGAGGCCAGTTCCCCAGTTGTGCGGCTGAGGCCAGTTTGCAATGGGGGCATATTCAGACTATCTGTCCCTTTAGCTGGATTCCATTATGGCTGATTATTGCCCAGATGTCAAAAGAGATGAGCCTAAGCTTGTCTCTGCTCATCAGGCAGCAGATATGTAATGAGTGTAACAATGTTACTGATGGTTTACCTTTAACTGACATTCTGCCCCCTCCCTGAGCAGCCTTCTGGATTTTTTTTTTTTTTTTAACAAACCATGTTTTCCCTAAGGAATGTACCTTCCTCAAAGTTTCCAACATCCTCCTGCCTACATAATTCACTTATATAGCTACTAAGACATTAATTAGATTCAGAAGTCTGTGGAAACAGCAGAGCTGGGCAGGTCAGAGGCCAGGCAGGGCAGAGAAAAGAGTGGGAAAATGACCCTTGGGAGAAAGGAGGGAAGCAGAGGGAAATTTTTCATGCCATTCAAGTACAAACAAGACAATTTCAAAATGTGGACAACTACTATAACATTGTTTAGAGAATTAAAGTAGTGTCCAGTTAAAGATTACTTTTATTAAAAAAAAATTTTGATTTGGCATAAGAATTCTATGGATATATGTCTTTGGTGTTGTTCAGTTGCAAAGTTGTATCTGACTCTTTGCAACTCCATGGACTGCAGAACTCCAGGCTTCCCTGTCCTTCATTCTCCTGGAGTTTGCTCAGACTCATGTCTATTGAGTCAGTGATGCCATCCAACCATCTCATCCTTTTTGGTATTAGTTGCTCCTTATACATCTGCTACAAAAGACTATTGTGTCTGAAGCTCACCACAATTTTTTTTTTTAAAGAAACAAAGCATGTGTACTGAAAATGAAACTGCAGACAGAAAAAGCGTAGGCAATTCAAAAAGTGGATCAGAAAAGTAATTCCTGTCATAGATCATGTATTTCACACCATGCTGACCTACTTGGGGGATAATCCCATTATTTGTGATACAAGAAGATCCCTTGGTACTGCTAACAAGAACCAACCGTCCTGACTTAAAATTTAATATTCCCATTGGCTCTTTGTTGTGCTTTTTGAGGTGTGCACTGACCATCGTGTAAGACTTGAGGACTCTAAACCTTTGAGAATGTGTGCATGCAACTCTTTGCAGCACTATAGACTGTAGCCCACCAGGCCTCTCTGTCCATGGGATTCCCCAGGCAAGAACACTGGAGTGGGCTGTGATGCTCTCCTCCAGGGGATCTTTCTGACCCAGGGATTGAACTTGCATCTCCTGCATTAGCAGGTGGGTCCTTTACCACTAGCGCTACCTGGGAGTATGGCCAACATTTCTATATTATGATATACTGGGTTCTATTGATTCTGTGTATTCCTCCTAAAACCACGTGAGGTATGTTACCATTGTTTTCATTTTACAGATGAGTAAAAAAGAACAGCTATGTGTACAAACCAAAGAACAACAGATTGGATCTAGTGATCAAGGCTGGGTTGGACATTTTTGTCTCTGACAGCTCTGAAATGTTGGAGTTCTATCTTCAGCTGTCCTCCTGAGCACTGCCCGACAGGAATCTCTGGAGGACAGCAGGGGAGCCGTAAATCTCTTCCTGTTTAAATGGAGGACCTCCCCCTTGGTTTAAACAAATCTCGAGGTGTTGGCCTGTTCCCAACAGGAGCACCTGCTGTTTAGTTAGGTGTTGACAGACAGCAAGAGTAGCGTCCAGGAGGAGGAGATGCAGCTCAGGTCTGAGGGGAAATGTGGTAAGGAAGTCATGACATGACGGCATGTCAGACTCTTTTCTCTGTGGCACCAGAGAGCACTCAGGTGTAGAGCTGATGATCCCCGTAGAGGACACTGAGGCCACAAGCGGGCCAGTTCTGGCTCATGTCCTAAAGACAGAGAAATTTCAAATATATGTCTTGATAGTTAAACATTGATGGGCCAAGGACAGCAATATAAGATCCTCACAAAGTCTATCAGGTAGCAGCATCTCCAAACCTCAAAGTTCATAGCAGAGGTGCTCTCGTCTGGAAATAGAAGACACAGAGAGAGCAGGGTACCTCACTGGGAGCTTGGGACAAACACATGATGTCAGTCACTGCTAGTTGCCTACCCGATATCTGTCTGCCCCCTTTTCACTAAGAAAACCTAACTTTGGGGAAGTGACAAGCCCAGGTGAAATAATTATATTTTCTAGTCTCTATCACAGCAAGAACTGGGCATGGATATATATATGGAATTTAGAAAGATGGTAATGATAACCCTGTATGCGAGACAGCAAAAGAGACACAGATGTATAGAACAGTCTTTTGGACTTTGTGGGAGAGGGCGAGGGTGGGATGATTTGGGAGAATGGCATTGAAACATGTATACTATCATATATGAAACGAATCGCCAGTCCAGGTTCGATGCATGATACAGAATGCCTGGGGCTGGTGCACTGGGATGACCCAGAGGGATGGTATGGGAGGCAGGTGGGAGGGGGTTCAGGATGGGGAACATGTGAACACCCGTGGCGGATTCATGTTGATGTATGGCAGAACTAATACAATATTGTAAAGTAATTAGCCTCCAATTAAAATAAATAAATCTATATTGAAAAAATAAATAAAAGCTATTAAAAGGGGAAAAAAAGAACTGGGCATGGAACACAGCTCAAGCCAGTGAGACATAAGCCTAAGTTGGCTGCAATTTCTTTTTTTAATATAAATTTATTTATTTTAATTGGAGGCTAATTACTTTACAATAAATTGGCTGGAATTTCTTGGCAAGTTTCACTTTCCTGGAGTAGGCAGACTTTTATCCTCTAGGTCACTTCTTTCTCCATTATTCCAGAATGCAACTGAAGCCCTGAGATAGAGGAGCTACCTTGGACCCTGCAGGCAAAACCCACAAACTAAAGTTGGCAGACCTGAAGTTAAAAGGAGGCAATGCCCTTGTTGGTTTCTGCACATAATTGTGCCATCTTTGAACCACCACCCAGCTCAAGACATTTGGGGACAAACAAGACTCTATTTGGCTGAGCCACTATCATCATGTTTTGACTGTTACACCAACTCATAAAGAAGTCATGTTCCCTCCAGTGTGCTCTTCACAGGGCCACTTATGGTGAGGTCTAAGCGATGTCCCAGACGATGTGCTCCTGGGCTTCCCAGGTGGCTCAGTGGTAAAGACTCCACCTGCCAATACAGGAGACACGGGAGACCGGGGTTTGGTCCCTGGGTCGGGAAGATCCCCTGTAGAAGGAAATGGCAACCCACTCCATTATTCTCACCAAGAAAGTCCCATGGACAGAGGGGCCTGGTGAGCTACAGTCCATGAGGTCGCAAATAGTCGGACACGACTGAGCGCACGCACACACACACTTGCCCCACAGGCAAAGCCTATATTTTCTCTCTTAAATACATTCTTGCCTTCTGGGTTCACTCCAGTTGTAATAAGATCAATTAACAAGAAACCCATGCAGCCTCAATTGTCTGAAGACTGATTATCGAGCTCCAGCATTTTTTTAGTATTCCATATTAATAATTGTTTCTTTATTTTCATGTTATTTATTAACCTGGTTAAGTGACTATTACATCCCTCACAGGGATGCTGGAAGACCTCATTTCTGGAAAATAGTCTAGGAACAATAAGAGTCAGCCTTTCTTGCGTCCTTGCCACATATACAAAAAAAAAAAAAATGCCATTTAGGCTCTGCCATTGTTTCTCCCAATAAACTAATTACCACTGTATGAAGCTGATTTACTTCAGAAGGAATTCAGAAAAACAACTAATTAAGAACAGGATTTTGAAATATAAACTGTATTACAAGGTTAGAACTCTATAATGAAATTTGTAGAAGCTTAGAGGTTGGGAGGAACCATGGAGGCTCTCTCGCTAACTTCCAACCCCAGGCAGGAACTCCTTCTCTGTCAGCTCTGGTATGTTCAGCCCACTCAAGGAGATTTCTAATGATGGGTAGTGCACTCTCTCAAAAGGCTTCCTATTCTGTTTTTAATGGAGCTTAGCTCCGCCTGAACAACATTCTTCTTTATATTTATGAATCCCAAATTGATCTCCCTGCAACTTCCTAGCATCTCACCAGCTTACAGTAAGCACTCAGTTACAGCTCAGCTCCACCGAACCTCTCTTGGTCCTCAATACCTGGAATTACTTGCAAGCTCAAGTAGTTTTCCTTGGCACCTTTGGCACAGAGAGCTCCTTGTTGGGTTGGGAATCCCTTACAATGAAGGAGAGCCAGTCTCTTAGAAGGAGGAAGTAGACGGGGGTGAAAGAAACTCCATCTTCCTCCACCTGGTTGTTGGTTTCTTAGAAGAAAGGAGCTTCAAAAGGCAGGCAGAGCCACGAGCAAGAAAATGGCCACTACAAGAGAGGGAGGCAGGAAACTTCCCAAAAGAAAGCTACATCCCCGCGGGTTTTTAAGGAGGAAGCTGTGCAATGAGAAGAGGGCCCAAGACCCTGGGAGAAGGGTGAGAGCAAGGCCAGGAAGGAGGCCTCAGGGCCAGACCCCCCTCCCGTTAAGACAACAGCTCTTTCAAGAGCTAGTTCCCAGCATTTTTCCAAAGTTCCAACTCTCCTGTGACACATATTATAATTCCATATACTTGGCACAGATAGTTACATTTTTATGAATTTAACATTACTTTCTGTCACTCTCTAGACAACAATATGAAGTTTATTACAGCATAAAGGGAAATTCATCCTTTTGGGTCCAAGTGAGTGGCAGCCCAGATCCCCACACTGTCAGCTCTGTCATCCTTCTCTGAAGGATGTGACCTCAAGTCAAGGATGGGGTTACTTAACCAAGCCCGGGTCTCGGGCTCAGGACCCAAGACAATACTCTCAATGAGCACATAAACCATTTCAGGTATATATATATTTTTTTGTTGTTGTTGTTGTTGTTGTTTTACCAAACTATTGAGCATCTAGTACATGCCAAGCAGTGCATTAAGAAATAAGGAGAGAGACTTCCCTGGTGGTCTAATGGCTAAAACTCCGTACTCCCAATGCAGGGGGTCCAGGTTCGATCCCTGGTCAGGAAACTAGATCCCACATACTACAACTAAAAATCCAGCATTGCTACAACTAAGACCTCCTGAAACCAAATAAATAAATGTCCTTCTGCTCAGTCATGTCTGACTCTTTGTGGTCCCATGGACTGTAGCCCGCCAGGCTCATCTGTCCATGGGATGTTTTTCAGGCAAGAGTGTTCAAGTGGGTTGCCATTGTCTTCTCCAGGGGATCTTCCCAACCCAAGGATCGAACCCATGTCTCTTGCATCTCCTGCATAGACAGGTGAATTCTTTACCCCTAGTGCCACCTGGCAATACCAAATAAATAAACAAGTAGCTTTAAAAAAAAAGGAGCGATTATATTATAATATGATTAGTGGTATGTCTAGGGAAGTGCAACTACTCAGGGAGATTCTCTAGAAAAAATGACTGACTCATATTCTAAGTCAAGAACTGACTCATCCAGAATAAGGTATGTGGCAGAGGATGGAAGAGAGCTGTGTGCCATGCTGAATCACCGCTATGACACAGGTATGTCTTCAAAGCTATCGGAGCAGGAGCAAGGGGGGTGATGAGTCCTCTCTGAGGCTCTCGTAATGCAGAAGCTAACATGTGGGTTAGGTCTAAAGGAATGAGAGTCAAAGTGTAGCTGGAAGTGATGGAAAAGCATTCCAGGCAGAAGGGAAAGCACAGGATGGAGCACGAAGGCAAGATGCATGCCACATCCTGGTGGCAGAGGAGGTTCTGTGTCATCAAAGTGTTGCTTTGGGGAGGAGGGCTGGAGCAGTCTGTGGGTCATGTTCAGGGTGGGAGCAAAAGCAGAAGAAAAAGGCGCCAAGGCCAGGGCAGGAGATTAGGGCCAGGTGGTGAAGCGCTGTGTTCGGCTGTTGTGAAAACACTATAAGTGGGCAGGAAATGAACATCAGAGATTCAGTAAAGCAGCGCGCATACACCCAGCTGCTAAACCCAGGGGGATAACTGAGAATCGAAAAGAGGAAATGGTTTCTGAGAAACCAGAGAAAGTATTGCACAGAGCACTCAGCCTAGAGGCTTTTTTTTTTTTTTTTTTTGCTATAAAATCGAGCAAGCCCTTCCTGCGGCACAGCGTTGACCGCATCATCTGCAGGGCTCAGAGCAAACTGAAAATGTGGAGCCTCTTGTTCATAAATGATGAAGAATTTCACAATGATGAGAGGAGAGTATTAACCCAAGTGCAGGACCCTTCTGAGTGTGGGGCCTTGTGTCACTGCCGAGGTCACAGCCCACAAAGCCAGGGTTGCTGAGGTATTGGTGCTAAAGGGCACCTTGTCGCTAATAGGGTGAGTGCTGGGAAGCCTGCGTCACAAGGCTGGTTGAGCAGCACATGGGGAGCACAGCCCTGCACTCACACAGTCTGCAGCACAGTCCTGAAAACATTCAGTGGAAGATAAACCAAGCCATGCACAGCAATGTGTGATGGGGAATCTTAAATTAAAAGTAGAATCAGAACATCTCTAGTGGTCCAGGGGTTAAGACTCTCAGTTACCACTGCAGAGGGCCTGGCTTAATCCCTGGTCGGATCCTGCCTGCTGCGCAGTGCAGCCAAAAACAGTACTTTCAATTTATAAGAGTGAGTCCTCACAAAGGCTTCTGTTGGCTGATGATAGAGCTGTTAGGGAAACTGAGGGAAGGAGGAAATTGTTCTCCAAAAGAAAATAGTAATAATAGGAGTACAGGAAGAAATGAAGAGCCTGGCTAGAGGTGGATGTAGCTTAAGGGAGTAGAATTTGGGGCAAAGACAGAAAATCTAAATGGGACTTCAGAATTTTTTTATGAAATGATATACCCAGCAAGTTTTAAATAAAAAACTGCAATGCTCATCCAAGCTTAGGAAGAAAGAAGTGAGTGTGTGTGTTGGGAGAGATGATTTTTAAACCCAGTTGCAGATTAGAATCACCAGGGAGAGTCTGAAGAGCCCCTGAATCAAGGGAAGCTATCACACAAGTGGCCGAGAGGTATCTCTTCCGGCCTTGGTTCAGGCTTTTTTCTGTGGTAACCCTGTCATTTCCATTGACCTATTGTCTCTCTTTGGGCCAGGTTCACACTTTTAATAACTATAGCTTTATAATAAACTTGGATGGCTCCTGGAGACAGCTACCCTCACCTTGTTCTTCCTTAAGACATTCTTCTATTCCTAGTTCTGTGTTTTTCATCATTGCTTTAGAATCAACTTTTCAAATTACACACACACTCACACAAAAATTCTCTTATCATTTTTACAGAAAATGTTTTGAATATATAGATCTGTTTGGAGAACTAATACATCAATAATACTGTCTTCTGATACCTGAACATGCTATGTTACTCTGATTATTTAGATTTCCCTTTACTTAGCTCAGTAATGTTTCATATTCGTGTTCACAGAGATCTTGCATATCATGTGTTAGATTTTTTCCTTTGATTAAACTAACCTATTTATTCTAATAATTTGTCTGTAGCTTTATTTTTATTTCCTATGTACACGATAATTCAGCAACATCATCATGTGATTTAGGGATGGCTTTTTCCCAAGTACTGCAATCCTACACCTTTATTTCTTTTCTTAATTTACCAGCTAGAATTTTAACTACAATGTTGAGTAGAAACAGTAATGGTGGGCATCCTTGTCTTATTCCTGATTTCAAACTAGGGTTTTTTTAGTAGATCCTTTATCAGATTAGAGAATTTTCCATTTATTCCTACTTTGTTAACCTGATAACTATTAATTTTTGTTGTTTGTTGAAATCATGAGTTGTAGCTGAAATTTATAAAATGTATTCTATGGCCTGTTGACTGTATTATCTGACTTTTTTTTCTATCGATGGTTAATGTAGTGAATTACATTGATTAATTTTCAAAGGTCAAACCAGCCTTATATTCGTGGAGTAAATAAAACTCAGTGGTAATATGTTACTTGCTATAGATTCAATGTGCTATTTTTTTATTGGGGAGGGGAATTTCTGCACCAATGGTCATGAATAAGTGAGTAAAATTTTCCTGTTCTGAAGTGAGCTCATTAGCTTTTCAGAGAAGGCAATGGCACCCCACTCCAGTACTCTTGCCTGGAAAATCCCATGGACGGAGGAGCCTGGTAGGCTTCAGTCCATGGGGTCGCTAAGTCGAACATGACTGAGCAACTTCACTTTCACTTTTAAGGAAATGGCAACCCACTCCAGTGTTCTTGCCTGGAGAATCCCAGGGACCGGGGAGCCTGGTGGGCTGCCATCTATGGAGTCACACAGAGTTGGACACGACTGAAGTGACTTAGCAGCATTAGCTTTTGCTAAGAAAGGCCTTGGAAATGAACTGGGGACATATACCTCTTTTTCTTTTTATTCTGTAGGAAAGATGGTGTAATCTTGGAATGATTTCTTCTTTAAGAATTTAGTGGCATTCACCAGTAAAGTCATCTGTGCTTAGACATTTTTCTGTGGATTTGATTTTTAATAGTTTTAAGTCTACTTTCTGTCAATTTTGGTAAGTTGCTTGCTTCTACAAAGATATCATGGAAATCATGAAAAATTTCAAATTGAGTGGCATAGTCATGATGTTTACTTATTTGTTGTCTTTTAGTAGCTGTAGGATCTGTAGTTATTCCCCTTTTCATTCCTTACATTCCGTATTTATGGTTTCTCTCTCTCTCTTTTTAAGTCAATATCACCAGCACTCAATTTTATTATTTTCACAGAACGGCCTTTTGTCTGTTTTGTTTCCTCTCTTTTCTACCTCATTCATTTCTGCTCTCATCTTCATCATTTCCCTCATTCTAATTTATTTTATTTTGATTTGCTGTTTTCTTCTGAATTTCTTGAGTTGGATGCTTGGCTCTGATAGCTGATCTTCCTTCTCTTCTAATACATGTATTTAGTGCTACATGTTTTCATGTAAGTGCAACTTTAGCTGCATTCTATAAGCTTTGATGCATAGAACTGTCATTATCATTTGGTGCTGCTGCTAAGTCGCTTCAGTTGTGTCCGACTCTGTGCGACCCCATAGATGGCAGCCCACCAGGCTCCCCCGTCCCTGGGATTCTCCAGGCAAGAACGCTGGAGTGGGTTGCCATTTCCTTCTCCAATGCATGAAAGTGAAAAGTGAAAGTGAAGTCACTCAGTCCTGTTTGATTCTTAGCGACCCCATGGACTGCAGCCCACCAGTCTCCTCAGTCCATGGATTTTCCAGGCAAGAGCACTGGAGTGGGGTGCCATTGCCTTCTCCGGTCATTATCATTTAGCTCAAAGTATTTTCTAATTTCCATTGTGATTCCTTCTTTAACATGCTAGTCACTTAGAAGCATAGTTCTTTGCTTTCAAACATGTGGGATTATCTAGTTAACCTTTAGCAGTTGACTTGTGGTTCAACTTCTGCACTATGATTGCAGAAGATACTCTAGAATTTTGATCTTATGAAAATTTTTGAGACTTACTCTCTGGTTTTACATATGATCAATTTTGTAAATGCTTTCTGTGTGCTAGAAAAATATGTGTATTCTGCTACTGTTGGTATAGTATTCTCTCTCTAATACATATGGGCTTTCCTGGTGACTCAGTGGCAAAGGATAATGAAGCTGTTTGCCAATGAAGGAGATGCAGTTTGATCCCTGGGCTGGGAAGATCCCCTGGATAAGGAAATGTCAATCCACTCCATTTAATATCCAAGTATTCCTTTCTGGGAAATCCCATGGACAAAGGAGCCTGGTGGGGCTACAGTCCATGGTTTCACAAAGAGTCAGACATGACTTAGCAACTAAACAACACTATATATATGTGTATATATATATATATGCATATTTATGTAATATCATGTTTTCTAATATTATTATTCAAAGCTCTTTATCCTTATTGATATTTTTTCTGCTATTATATCTAAGAGACACATTAACATTTCCCACTATAATTAAGAATTTACTTGTTTCTTCATATAATTCAAGTTCTGCTTTATATATTTTGAGGCTATGTTTATTAAATGCATAAATATTTAGGATAGTTTTATCATCCTGGTGAATACATCTTATTAAAAGGATGATGTGTCCCTCTTAATCTCTAATGATGATTTTTGCCTGAGAAGACATAGATAGAAAAATCCTGCTAAGACTAGTATCAAAGAGCATACCACCAATATTTTCTTCTAGGAGTTCTGTAATTTCAGGTCTTACATTCAAGTCTTTAATCCATTGTCAGCTGATTTTTGTGTATGGTGTAGGGTAGTAGTCTAGAATCATCTTTCTGAATGTGGCTTTGCAGTTTTCCCAAACATCCTTTATTGAAGGGACTATCTCCATTGTATATTCTTTGCTTCTTTGTCATAAATTAATTATCCATATATATGGGGATTTATTTCTAGGCTTTCATTTCTATTGTACTTTTCTGCTAATACTATGCTGTTTTGATTATCAAGGCTTTGTAATATAGTTTGGGATCAGGGAGTATGACTATCTCTAGTTTTATTTTTTTCTCAGGGTTGTTTGGCTGTTCAGGGTCTTCTGTGGTTCACTATAAATTTTAGAGTTTTTTTTTTTCTATGAAAAAATGTCCTTGGAATTTTTATAGGGATTACACAATCAAAGTGTAATTAGTCTGTACATTAGTTTAGGTAATATGGACATTTCAATAATTTAATTCTTCTAATCCATGAACTGCTGCTGCTGCTGCTGCTGCTGCTGCTGCTAAGTCACTTCAGTCGTGTCCGACGCTGTGCGACCCCATAGATGGCAGCCCACCAGGCTCCCCCGTCCCTGGGATTCTCCAGGCAAGAACGCTGGAGTGGGTTGCCATTTCCTTCTCCAATGCATGAAAGTGAGAAGTAAAAGTGAAGTTGCTCAGTCGTGTCCGACTCTTAGCGACCCCATGGACTGCAGCCTAGCAGGCTCCTCTGCCCATGGGATTTTCCAGGCAAGAGTACTGGAGTGGGGTGCCATTGCCTTCTCCAAATCCATGAACACAGTGTATCTTTCCATTTGTTGCATCTTCTTTAATTTCTTTCAATAATGTCTTATAGTTTTCAGTGTACTAGACTTTCAACTCCTTGGTTAAATTTATTCCTAGATATTTTTTTATTTTGGTTGTGATTCTAAGTGGAATTATTTTCTTGATTTCTCTTTCTGCTAGCTCATTATTAGCATCAAGAAATGCAGAAGAATTATGTGTGTTGATTTTGCACCTGCAACTTTTCTATATTTGTTTATTTCTAACGGTTTTTGGTAGAGTCTTTAGGGTGTTCTATATGTAAGATCATGCCATCTGCAAATGGAGGTAGTTTCACTTCTTTCCTTCTGATTTATACATCTCATGGGTTCCTCTCACCTAATTGCTATGGCTAGGACTTCCAGCTGAATAAGAAAGAGTGAGCAATCTTGTCATATTCCTGATCTTAGAGGAAAATCTTTCAGCAGATGGACCCCTTAAAAGAAAGACTGGGGGATGGGTGACTTTCCTGGCTCTATCTGTGCTGAGTCCTGGGGTGATAAACCACAGTGGGTGCTTATGTGTCCATTAATAACCTCAGTAACCTCTTCATTTGCCATATCCATATGAGTCCCATGGACACAAGATCCATTGGTTTTCAGAGGTAGGTGTTTGGGGGACCTATCCCTTGGTTGAGAGTCTGAAAAGTTGAGGTGCTAAATTTAGAGTTCAACCCTTTGCTCCTTAGTGATAAATCAGGAATATGGAGTTACCACCAGACTGTACGATGCTATGCCAGGGATGGGGTTTATGGAAAGAGTGCATCTCAAAATTTCCTCACATTTCAATGTGGATTTTTCTCATTTGCTGATGTGCAGGAGTCTCTCAGATAGTTTCCAAATTTCTTTCAGAGGTAATCGCTCTGTGTCTATCTGTACATTTGATGGAGAAGAGTAGCCTCCTATACCACCATCTTGATCAACCTTTCTATTTTACCTTTATTATGTTAAAGGATATTTTGCTAGGTTTACAATTCTAGATTCACAGTTTTTCCCCCATCAACTTAAAGATACTATATCACTGTCTCTGGTTCTGTCTTGTCTGTTTAAAACTCAGCTGTCAATATTACTTTATTCGTTTGAAGGAATAGCCTCTTTTTTGAAGGTAAAGCCTCTTTTTCCTCTGACTGCCTCTAAGATTTTCTTTTTTGCTTTTTCTCTCAGCAGTTTTACCATGATGTATATAGAATGTGGGTTCCTTTTTCTTTATCCTCCTTGAGGTGCTTAAGACATATCATCTGAGTTTGATATCTTTTAAGCAGTTTTGGTTCATTTTTAGCTTTTATCTCGATAGCTTTTAGTTATTGATTTTGACTCATTCTCTCTTTGCTTTTCTGAGACTCCAATTTCATGCATGTTAGAATTTCTCACTGTCTTCTCTTCTACTGTCTTTCTAAATTTTAATTTTTTGTCTTTTAAATCTCCTTTCTGAATATTTTCTTCTAATGTATTTTCCAGTTAACTAATTTTTCCTTCAGTTGTGTGTAATCTGCCTTTTAAGACATTTACTGAGTTCTTGATTGAAATATCATGTTTTTTGATTCTAGAGTTTCCATTTGATTCATTTTCATAGTTTCTCAGTTCAGTTCAGTCGCTCAGTCATGTCTGACTCTTTGCGACCCCATGAATCGCAGCACGCCAGGCCTCCCTGTCCATCACCAACTCCCAGAGTTCACTCAGACTCACGTCCATCGAACAGTGATGCCATCCAGCCATCTCATCCTAGGTCGTTCCCTTCTCCTCCTGCCCCCAATCCCTCCCAGCATCAGAGTCTTTTCCAATGAGTCAACTCTTCACATGAGGTGGCCAAAGTACTGGAGTTTCAGCTTTAGCATCATTCCTTCCAAAGAAATCCCAGGGTTGATCTCCTTCAGAATGGACTGGTTGGATCTCCTTGCAGTCCAAGGGACTCTCAAGAGTCTTCTCCAACACCACAGTTCAAAAGCATCAATTCTTCAGCGCTCAGCCTTCTTCACAGTCCAACTCTCACATCCATACATGACCAATGGAAAAACTATAGCCTGACTAGATGGACCTTAGTCAGCAAAGTAATGTCTCTGCTTTTGAATATGCTATCTAGGTTGGTCATAACTTTTCTTCCAAGGAGTAAGCATCTTTTGTTTTCATGGCTGCAGTCACCATCTTCAGTGATTTTGGAGCCCCAAAACATAAAGTCTGACACTGTTTCCACTGCTTCCCCATCTATTTCCCATGAAGTGATGCGACTGGATGCCATGATCTTTGTTTTCTGAATGTTGAGCTTTAAGCCAACTTTTTCCCTCTCCTCTTTTACCTTCATCAAGAGGCTTTTTAGTTCCTCTTCACTTTCTGCCATAAGAGTGGTATCATCTGCATATCTGAGGTTATTGATATTTCTCCCGGCAATCTTAATTTCAGCTTGTATTTCTTCCAGTCCAGCATTTCTCATGATGTACTCTGCATATAAGTTAAATAAGCAAGGTAACAATATACAGCCTTGATGTACTCCTTTTCCTATTTGGAACCAGTCTGTTCCATATCCAGTGCTCATCTTCTGTTAAAATTCTCCATCTTACCTGCTTTCAATTTAGACATCACAGTTATCTTAAAGTTTGTATCTAATGATGTCTTTATCTGGAGCCCCTATGAGTATACTTCTACTGTCTATATTTTTCTGCTGACAAGTCATTTGTATTTTCATACCTCCTTCTCTAAGGTTTTTTTTTCATATGATGGACATATATTTGCAAAATAATTTTTGGAAGTAATTTGAGGCCTACAGTGATATTATTTTTCTCCAGAGAAGAACCTTTTTGCCAGGTTCTTTAGGCTCATTAGCAATTTAGGATTACCTTTATATAATTTCACATGCTGGGGAATTTTAAATGATAAAAAAAGCACCTTTAGGGGCATATATTTCCCATTTTTGTGGGGATACACTCAAGATTGCAATCCGAATAATGGGTGTTCATTATGCTTAATTTTTTCTTTATGGACTTTTGTCATCACCTGAGCCCTAGGGGGCTGCCAACAGCTTGTGTTATCCTCTTGTCACTGCCTTCAAAGTTGACCCTCAGACAAAATGTAGTCCCAGACACCCAACACACTTCCTTTCATTTCTGTTTTCTTCTGGAGCACGGCTCTGCAATCCTTCACTTAACTTTTAGATCTCTGAGGCCTTTAAATTCTAATTATTCAAAAAGCTCTTCCTTCAGATGCACTGAATAGACCCACACGTGCTATGGAAAACAAAGCTAACCTTGGATTTGGGTAATTTGCTCTGAAAATGGCCTTCACAGGATGGCTGTGAACTATCCTTTGTATTATTCATAGTTAAGAGCACAGGATTTGGTTCCAGCAAATCTGGTTCAAATCTTTGTTTTGTTTCTGTTAGCAGTGAGATTTACAGCAACTTAATTAAACTTTCTGATTCTCACTTCTCTCATGGGTAAAATGTGAATGAGGATTACAGCTCCTTTGCTGACAAATAAATAGAACAATATTGTAAAGATATAATACACAGTTGGCATCTAGCGTAAGGACTGATCAAATGGCAACTATTCTTATTCAATATGAATTATTTAAATTTTTAATAACATGAGTCAAACATAACTATTTTAGATTTAAGATGATTATAATTATGGGAACTTTTTTTTCCCTGGTATTGTATTTCAGAAAAAAACTGTTAGGTCATGTCTCTGGGGTCCTGGAAATACTTGCTTTGTAATTTTTTCATACTCAAATCTCAGCAGTGTTTATGCGTTGAACTCAGGAACCCAGTGGAATACGTCTTTGCATTGTGGGGTCAATTACAAGCTCCAATTAAAGCAAATATGGCTTTGCTTACATGTAATGTTCAAAAGTATACCTCCACGTAGAGATGTATGAGATTTCTGCTTATGTGTCTAAGTTTCTACAACTGCTCCAATTGTTTTTATGCCTCTATCAGTTAGTTCCCTCTTCACCCACAGGTAAGGCCAAAGGTACATTAGCAAAAAGTCCCTATGATTACCCTCTGGGGCCCTGTTGTTCTAGCCCTCCTTTTAAAGCACTTGGCCTTGTTTTATATGTCTAGAGATTATCTACTCTTCAGGAGACTATTCTTGCCAATTCTGCCTGTTGGGCACTTGAAAGCAGGTTCATTTAAACATCAATAACTAGGAGTCCTCATTGACCTCATGCTGCTTAATTCCTAACCTAGCCTTGACCCCAGAACAAAATCTTGCAAAAAGTCAATAAAAGTAGCAAACAGTGTTATGTTATCCTTGGCAGACTTTGCAGAACAATGATAGGGTTTAACAATAGTTCATCACAGGCTTAATAGTTGCTAACAAGTATTGAATGTTTACAGGCACATATGCGCTCGCTGGATGCAAAGAACAACCAAATGAGGTAGGCATTGTCATATCCCTGTTTTTCAGGGGAGGAACCATGGTAAGGAGACTCAACCAGTCCATCCCAGAGGAGATCAGTCCTGAGCATTCACTGGAAGGACTGATCCTGAAGCTGAAACTCCAATACTTTGGCCACCTCATGCGAAGAACTGACTCATTGGAAAAGACCCTGATGCTGGGAAAGATTGAAGGCAGGAGGAAAATGGGATGACAGAGGATGAGATGGCTAGATGGCATCACTGACTCAATGGACATGAGTCTGAGTAAACTCTGGGAGTTGGTGATGGACAGGGACGCCTGGCGTGCTGCAGTCCATGAGGTCACAAAGAGTCGGACACAACTGAGCAACTGAACTAAACTGAACTATGGTTTACCGGGGCAGAGTATTTACCTGAGGCTACAAACCATCAACCAGGCTCCTATCAGCAACTCCTGCTGTCCCTGCAGAATCTTAGACTGAAAAACTGAGACTCAGTGTACCACAGAGGAAGCAGCTGTGAAGTTTTGAAGGAATGACCAGAGAATTAATAGATGTATAGTTATTCTGCAGAATTGCTCTGTTAGAATGGGGTAGAATATGCCTTTTTTGGGTGGGCAGTAGAATAAACCATTAGTTTTCAAGTATATGCGGAACATTTCATAATTTGACTATGTGCTTCACCAATGGAATGAAGTTATAAACCAATAACAAAGATAACTGAGAAAGCATAGGAGTACTTTCCAGCAGTGAGAAAATGAGACAAAAATCATGATGATATTAGAATGTTTTTATACTGAATGATAACATAAATGGCACCTATCAAAACAAAAGGGATAGAGCAATACTTAAGGGAAATGTATGTGTCCTTAGTCATGTCTGACTCTTTGCAACCCCTGGACTGTAGCCTGCCAGGCTCCTCTGTCTATGGGATTTGCATACCCTGAAATACATTAGAAAAAATAAAGTCTCATAATTTATTTTTAATTGCAGCATAGCTTATTTATACAGTGTTGTGTTAGTTTTGGGTATGGAGCAAAGTGGTTCAGTTATACGTACATATATATGTATGTATATGATATATAATACATGTGTGTATATGTACATTCTTTTTCAGATTCTTTTCCCTTATAGGTTATTACAAAATATTGAGAATAGTTCCCTGTTCTATACACTAGGGCAGTGTTGGTGGATTGTGCTTTTTAAGATTATCCTGATGAGAACAGGGACTAAGGATCTAATTCAAACAATTAGATTAGCAAATATCCAAATCAATCCATCGGAACAGGGTGAGAGGATTCTGAAAGCGAAGGAGAGCCTCTGGCCATGTGAGTGGTCATGTTCAATAAATAATCCATTAGAGGAGGCATTAGCAGATCCTGAGAAGAAGGTTCTCAGAGAAACTTACAATGGGCTAAATGAGAGATAAGGCTCTGAAAGCACAGCTGACCCTTGAACAGCACAGGCTTGAATCAGTGTGTCCACTTAAATGTAGCCCTCATTCAGCAGTGGACACTGCAGTGGTACAGGGTGGGTGGCCAGTTGAATCTGCAGAACTGTGGATGTGGAGCACCAACGCTAAGGTAAACATGGATTTTCCACTCCATGGCGGTTGGTACTCCTAACCTTTGCATTGTTTGGAGGTTGACTGTTTAAGCCTGTGAAAAATTAACCTTCTAGTCACTGGATTATGTGTTTCCATAAGATCTCTGACTAGAACAATTTAGTGGGTAACCAGGTTACAGCACTTAGCCTCACTAAGGATTCTAACAGCCCAACCCAAGGCCCTCCACACAAGTCTTTGTCCTTGAGGATCTTTGATTGAGGTGACATGGAATTATGGTAAGATAAAATTGCTTAGTGGTCCTGCTGCCCTGACTACTAATTTTGTTTTATCCCTGTGGATACTTCTCCAATCAGAAGTCTGAAGCCTGGAGGGTGAGGACTCCACCAACCCAAATAGTTCTCTATTATTCCTACTTATCTGGGAGGAGGAAATAAACTTTCCCCTTAACTCTTTTGCTTTTTAAGTCATGCCTTGAGGTTTGCAAGGATCTTAATTCTTAATTCATGGAACCCATGTTTCCTGCAGTGGCAGTGCCAAGTCTTAACCACTGGACCCCAGGGAATTCCCATTCCCTTTAACTTCTTGAGACAACTTAAAATGTAGCTTCAGAAGATTATCATAAGATTGAAGGGTTCTTCCCTTCACCCCAGACTTGCAGCCTAATAAGACGAGTCTAAGTATGGATAGAAATAGATTTGAGGACTGCTAATATTAAAGTGCTGGTGTGAAGGTGAAATGATCTGTGACACCTATTCCAAAGATGGTGATGAGAGGAAGGTGGTCATACAGGCTATAGCAGTGGCTTCCCAACTGAAGATTAAAAAAAAATGAAGTTCACATAGGTTTGCTCTGTATCCCACTAGTCATTAATCCTGGATAAGGCTTGGACACTGTATCTTGAAAGAATTCTGGTTCTGTGGACACATTTATTTAGAAAGTGCCAGAGCTGGTCAAGGCTTTGAGCCAGATCTTAAAGGATGGATTAGGTCAGCGGAAAAGGGGAACGTTCATTCAAATCAGAGGAAAGCCAAGGGGTGAGGATGACTCTGAAATTCTCACTCAGACAAATGATGGGCAGTGCTGCCAGGATAATGGATGGAGGAGGAGATGTCAGTCAAAGTCAGGACAAACATAGTATCTGGCCACGCACGGGAAATCCTTCTTCAAGACACTGGTGGACCTTAATCAGAGTTACTGTCTCAATCTGCCTTTCTCCATATTTACACAATTGCAGTCTTCCTATAACTTTCTTATGGGTATGTTTGTGACTATCCTAGAGCTTCAGTCTTTATATATTTTCAATATGTTATTGACTATAATGGGATGTCATCTACTGAGGGCTGAGATGATGACTCCTGAGAGAACTCTCCACAAGCAGGAACTTTATTTCAAACGCTTTACTGTCAGCTTTAGATAATAGGTAGGCTGCAATCTTTCTTTTTCATGGGGCTTCCCAGGTGACTCAGTATTAAAGAATATCTGCCAGTGCAGGAGATAGAAGAGACATAGTTTCAATCCCTGGGTCGGGGCTTCACTATTTTGCCGGGAAAATCTCATGGACAGAGGAGCCTAGCAGGCTACAATCCATGGGACTGCAAAGAGCAGGACTGAGCAACTGAGCACACATAATCTTTCTTTTTCATGTCTCACAAACACCTAACGAGTTTGTGGATTCATATTTTGTACACGAGGAAATTAAGGCATTAACCTACAGCATCTTCAAGAATGTAAGGAACGGTTGCAAAACTAAGCGGTAGTTACAGCCCAGATGCAAAGAACAAAAACGAACACAGCAGCGAGGTTACCCAACCCAAAATAAAGACAACGTGACTCGGTAATGAAAAGCTACATCACCACACACATGGTCTAAAGCTGAGCAACTGAGAACAGGTCTCTGAAGAGCAAAGGAAACAAAATGGCTCTTTAATAAATTAAATCAATGTCTCTCAAATTATATGTTTTCTAAATTGAGCATTTCCCAAAATGTGCTTTTCCCAATGCCTATTACCAAAGAAAGGCTCTGAGAAGAGCAGCTGCAAAGGAAAACTAACTTCACTTAACCCAGAGCTGATCAAACTTATTTGACTTGGGAATGCATTTTTCATGGAACATCTATTATCAAATCCCTAAAAGGTGTGGGAATGTTGAATTAAGAAACCAATTCATGTGGTGCAACCACTGTGGAGAACGACATGGTAAACTCGAGTTGCCATATAATCCAACAATCCCACTCTTGGGCATGAAAGCGAAAGTGAAGTTGCTCAGTCGTGTCCAACTCTTTGCGACCCCATGGACTGTAGCCAATCAGGCTCCTCCGTCCATGGGATTCTCCAGGCAAGAGTGCTGGAGTGGATTGCCATTTCCTTCTCCAGGGGATCTTCCCGACTCGGGAATCGAACCCGGGTCTCCCGCATTGCGGGCAGACGCTTTACCATCTGAGCCACCAGGGAAGATCAAAACTATGATTCAAAAAGATAGATACATGTATGCCTAAGTTCATAGCAGCACTATTCACAATAGCCAAGACACGAAGACAACCTAAATGTCTGTCTACCATGAGTGAATAAAGAAAATGTGGTATATACATTCAATGAAATATGACTTAGTCATAAAAAAATGAAATAATGCCATTTGCAACAACACAGATGGACCTAGATGGACCTAGGGAGAAGGCGATGGCACCCCACTCTAGTACTCTTGCCTGGAAAATCCCATGGATGGAGGAGCCTGATGGGCTGCAGTCCATGGGGTCGCAAAGAGTCAGAAATGACTGAGCGACTTCATTTTTACTTTTCACTTTCATGCACTGGCGAAGGAAATGGCAACCCACTCCAGTGTTCTTGCCTGGAGAATCCCAGGGACAGGAGCCTGGTGAGCTGCCGTCTCTGGGGTCTCACAGAGTCGCACACGACTGAAGTGACTTAGCAGCAGCACAGATGGATCTAGAGATGATATACTAACTGAAATAAGTCAGACAGAGAAAGACAAATGCCATATGATAGTACTTGTATGTGGGTGGAATCTAAGACAAGACACATATGAACCTATCTATGAAATGGAAATAGACTCAAAGATAGAGAGAGCAGACTTGTGGCTGCCAAGGTGGGGTGGTGGGAGGGAAGTACTGGGAATTGTGGGATTAGCAGATGGAAACTATCACATACAGAATGAATAAACAACTAGGTCCTACTTTGTAGCACAGGGAACTATATTCAATTCCTATGATAAACCATAATGGAAAAGAATATGAAAAAGAAAATATGAATGTATAACTTAATCCCTTTGTTGTATGGCAGAAATTAACACAGCATTATAAATCAACTATACTGCAATACTTTTTTTTTTTTTTAAAGCACAGGACAATATATGTTGTAATTGTCTTCACTCAACATGAGAATCTCTGATGCTTAACAGAAGGATTTTATCCATTAAAAAAAGAAAGCAATCCCTGGTTTGACGTCATGGTGTCTGGTGTAGCAAGGTGATCCACACATGCTTATTTTTTAATTTTCAGAGTAGTTTTTTAATAACAAAGTCATTATTTGTCATCAAGTTTTAAAGTAGATTTTTAAACAAATAAAGCAGCAGTGATCTTCAGAATCAGGACAAAACCTTAGAATTGGGAAGAATGTGGCTTTCTTAACATCCACTAAAAATAATTTAAGAAATTTCTACCGTCTCATGACCTGCCCAACCCTGGAATAAATTATTCCCTCTAGTTCCTCAGCTCATAGTTCCTCTGAAACTTAATTCTGCTTAGATGCCTTCTGAGTGTGAGTGAAATTTAATTATCTCATTTTCTTTAATAGCAGAGTGCAGATTAATTGCTTAAGAGGAAAAGATGGCTGTTACATGAGTGGAAAGGTACAGAGTCCTTGGTGCTCAAGATATGGCCATCAAGGTGGAAGCTTTAACTGTAGAGCCTGTGAAAGTGTATATTTACAGAAAATACAGACTTTTATTCATATAACATGATTTTTTTCATTTATGTCAAAATTTATTTGGTTTTGTGGAATGAGAATAAAAGTGTTCATTTGGCAAACAGCAGTTCAAAATTTGGCTTCATCACTTACTAGCTATTTAACCACAGGCAGGTCTCTGAGCTTCAGTTTCTTCTTTGTAAAATGGCATTAATAGCTCAGCAAACTAGAATAAAGTCTTTGTCATTTTAGCATTTTGAATCTTCAGGATGATTGTGGCTCACCATCTCGCTCCCCTCAAGCAAAGCTTCCTAGCAGACACCCACCCCAGTCCCACTCACAGTTCTCAAGGAGAGAGATCCAGTCAGAAAACAGATTCGCTGACAATAAACTAATGAGATACACACACTCTTTCCTTCTCCCTGAAACGGAAACGCAAAACTAAGAATCACCAGGCACATGAGGACAACTGTGACCCGAAAAACAAAGAGCAAAAGAAACACAGACTGACCCAGAAGAAACAGAAAGACAGGGAACAGAAGACAGCACTAAAAACACTCTAATTGGACACAAACGTAGAGAGCAAACGTGGATGCCGAGGAAGGGAGGGAGGCAGGGATCAGGGGTGGGAAGCGCCAGGCACACACCATGCTGTGCTGCGCTGTACCAAGTCGCTTCAGGCGAGTCCGACTTTGCAACCCTGTGGACTGTAGCCCGCCAGGCTCCTCTGCCCATGTGATTCTCGAGGCAAGGACACTGGAGTGGGTTGCCATGCCCTCCTCCAGGGGATCTTCCTGACCGAGGGATCAAATCTGCATCACAGGCAGATCCTTTACCACTGAGCCCCCGGGGAAGCCCCCGCATATATACTGCTATGTCTAAAGCAGATAACTAATGAGATGAGACCTCACAGCACAGGGAGCTCTGTTATGCTCTGTGGTGACCTAAACGGGTCACCAAAACAGAAAGAAATCCAAAACAGAGGGGATATATGTATTTGTATAAGTGATTCACTTTGCTGTCTAGCAGAAACTAACATAATACTGTAAAGGAACCAATTCCAATTAAAAAAAAAAAAAGACTCTAATTAATACACCAAGACAATTTTGGAGAAAATATAATATCCTTAAAATGAGAACAAAATGCTAAGAAAAGAAATGATTAGAGAATAAAAGACAGTATTTGCAGATTAAAAAAATAAGACTGGTAAAAAAGAAAAACTTTTAATTAAAGAAAAACTAGAAAATAAACCCAAATACTCTACCCTCTTAGAGTATAAGGAGGAAAAGACAAGGAAATTTAAAACTATGAGAAAGAAAATTAGTCTAGAAGATTTCACATACAGGGTTAGAGATGAAAAAATAATTTTTTAATAGTTGAAGAAAATTGTCAAAGTTTAAGGATAAAATTCTTCAGAATTAAAAGAGGTTTCTGAATGCCCAGAACAACTAAAGAAAAGAGAGGCATACCTAGACACGTCTCTGATGTGTACCTGGACAGTTCTCTGAGGAGTACTGAGAATACAAAGAAAACTTTGTCTAAAGGGTTCTGTGCCCAGACAGCCATCAGTCAAGCATGAAGGCAAAACAATATTTTCAGACAAAAACATATCAGAAAGTTTATCTCCTATATATCCTTTCCTTTAAAAGTATTTGGAGATATATCTAGAAAAACAAAATAAGAAGGATATTTGGGGTCTAGGAGTCTGTGGTTCCAACCCAGAGTCTTGATAGCAGTGGAAGAAACTTGCAACATAACAGTTGCATAGCAAGCGTAGAGGAAGGAGCAGGAGGGTGGTGGGGAGATCAGGGGTGGAGGTCTCCAGGAGAAAAGGGGGACTGAAAAGAAAAGACAGACTTGGGGAAAATTAATCACAAGGGCAAATAATGCAAGAAAAACAAAAGCCACCAGGGATCAGTGGTAAGGTGAGGAATGTGTAATACAGCTGAACACATAAGAAAACCATAATTCACACATGAAGCAAACTAAAGCGTGGCCATATCAAAGGATATAAACAAAAAAAGAAGATTCATGACCCTTGATTCTGGGAACATCATCTCTTCACTGGCCCATGGGTTAGATGTTAAACTTATTAAATGACTTGATCAGTGGATGGAGAGCCATGGAGACTTGGCTGCAACTACAGGACAAAAGTGTACAGTTAATGTTTATCCCAAAAAGTGGAACATGGAAGGTGAAGAAAGTGATGGGGCACCTTCATCTTCTAAAGTGAGGAATAGGAGAGATAATACTAACAAAAGTTGAAAGAAAGGGAAAGTGTTAGTTGCTCGGTCATGTCTAACTTTTTGGAACCCTGTGGACTGTAGCCCTCCAGGCTCCTCTCTCCATGAAATTCTCCAGGCAAGGATACTGGAATGGGTAGCTATTCCCTTCTCCAGGGGATTTTCCCTACCCAGGGATCGAACCGGGGTCTCTTGCATTGCAGGCAAATTCTTTTCTATCTGAGTCACCAGATAAGGCCATCAAAAATTGATGGATTGAGAAATGCAGAATTAGTATAATACTGAAAAATACAAATATAAACTCAGGAAGAACAAAGATAATAATACATCAAACACTCTGAAAAAGGATATATATGTGTGTGTGTGTGTGTGTATGGGTGTGTGTGTAACCAAATCACTTTGCCGTATACCTGAAACTCACAAAACATTGTAAATCAACTATACAATAAAAAAAGTAGTCCTCTGTGATGACTTAGGCTGTGGGATGGTGGTAGGGATTTTATATGACAGCCGGTGATGATGAGCTCAGCTGTTGGACCAAGAAAAAGCTCCAAAGCACTTCCCAAAGCTGAATTTGCACCAAAAAGAGATCATGGTCACTGTTTGGGGTGTGCTGCTGGTCTGATCTACCACAGCTTCCTGAATCCTGGCAAAACCACTACATCTGAGAAGTATGCTTAGCAAATCGATGAGATGCTCCAAAAACTGCAATGCCTGCAGCCGGCACTGATCAACAGAAAGGACCCAATCCTTCTGCACGACAATGTCAGACCACATGTCCCACAACCAAGGCTTCAAAAATTGAATGAATTGGGCTGTGAAGTTTTGCTTCATCCGCTATATTCACCTGACCTCTCACACCCAACTAAGCCTTCTGCAAGCATCTCAACAACTTATGGAGGGCAAATGCTTCCATGATGAGCAGGAGGCAGAAAATGCTTTCTAAGAATTCATCTAATCCCAAAGCACAATTTTACACTACAGGAATCAGCAAACTTATTTCTCATTGGCAAAAATGTGTTATTTTAATGGTTTCTATTTTGATTCTTAAAGATGTGTTTTTGCCTAGCCATAATCTAAAATTCACAGTCTGAAACTGCAATTACTTTTGCACCAACCTAATCATTGCAATGGGACACAGAAGAATCGAGGTGGCCATGCGTGGTGGTGGTTTCCTTGGGGACGTGACCAGTAAGAGGAGCCTGAGGAAGATCCAGCCAGGTGAGGGAAGAGAGCTGGGCTGGGGAACACATGCGTGATTTCAAGCAGAGGAAAGACCTGGTGACTGGGGTAGATTGGGGTGCTATAAGGAAGCTCCATGTGAGCCTAGGAAAGGGGAAGAGCCAAGTCTAACAGGGCTTTGTCGGCTATATTTTAGGATGCTAAGGATTTACTCAGTAGATGCCACGTAAGTACTGTGACTTGTCTGTTATCAATGTCACGCTTGAGGCTGGGAACTCCTGGCTGTGGGCATGCACCTGAGACAAGAGCTTCCAAGTAGGCTTCCTGACCCCTCGGGAAGGGACCCAGCTTGTGGGTTTGCTTTTCAGGATCTAATAACTGAGCTACCAAAGGAGAAGAAAACGTTCTCAGATAACAGAGTGCAATGCGTGTGTGTGCTCAGTTGCTCAGTCGTGTCGATTTGCGACCCCATGCACTGTAGCCCACCAGGCTCCTCTGCCCATGGGATTCTTCAGGCAAGAGTACTGGAGTGGGTGGTCATTCCCTCCTCCAGGGGATTTTCCCAACCCAGGGATCGAACCTTCGTCTCCTGAGGCTCCTGCGTTGCAGGCAGATTCTTTATCCTTCAGCCACCAGGGAAGCCCCTGAGAAGAATCCACTTATTCCACACACTGTGTGCTAACTTGCAGACCCCTAACAGAGGAGCTGAGAACGCTGAGGGAAATGGCTGGATGTCCGCATCACCAGGGTGCCAGTCCTCCTCAGGATGCTGGGAGCCTGTTTCAGCAGGAAGCAAATGCTCAGGGCCACTGAGGCACTGATCAACAGCAAGGCGCTCCATTCAAGAAGCTGGAGGCACGTTTACGGGGCTCTCTGGAGCCTGGGGCTGGGCCAGATGCCAGCAGGCACTGCACAGATACGAGCCTTACCCCAGGAAGTGCCTGTTCTTGGAAGACAGAAATAGATGTGGGTGAACAGAGATCCAGATTCTCACAGAGCACAAATGCTGCCCAGGGATTAGGCTCGGCGCTCCGGGAAGCTGAAAGAGCTCTTCCTATCCACTGGGGTCCTCGTTAGTGCATCGGAGCAGTAATTTAGTCAATGACAAGGGTTCACGGGGCTTTCTAAGGCACTTAACTTACTCCCAGGATGTTGGTGGCACATCAGGGGAATTCAGCTCACTAATCTTTAACACTTGTCATAATTATTTCTCCTTCCATAATACTATTTTCCCCCTGAGAAATGCAAAATTATTACATAAGTAATGTAGAAATATAAGTCTGTGAGTTTTTTTTTTTTTTTTAAATAAAATGTAGTCAGAGGCCCCGGGGAATTTTTGTAACAAAAGCCTCACAAATCAATTATATTTTCTCATTTCGGGTTCTGATAATTGAATATTTTATTTTGATATTTATTTAATTTCCTTCCAAATGAAAAGGTGGAGTTCTGTTGACACACTGAGAAGGGAGGGTATTATTAATTAAGGCTGTTTAAAGTCGAAGATGAAAACAGTGCTGGTGCATATAAATGTACTTCAGTGAGTTGTCAGGGAGGTTGCAAGGACCTTGGTGGTGATCCTGCTTGGAGGGACAGTAGTGCTGTGTCCTCGTCCTTGGTAGGAGGTAACTCTGCATTCTCAGCTCATCAAGTCAGAGAAAGAGTACCTGATGCGCCCAGCCAGGTGTAGTGATGGGTAAGGAACCCCAGGTTCAGAAAGGTTAGGACACTTGCCCAGGACCACACAGCTGCTTGGTGGCAGAGCCAGAACCAGATGGGGGTCTTTGATTCCTGGTGGCACTTCTTTCTATTTATTTTCTTATTTTAATCTGTTCGGCTATTCCAGGTCTTAGTTGCAGCATGCGGGATGATCTTAGTTGCTGCATGCAGGATCTTTAGTTGAGGCATGTGGGATCTAGTTCCCTGACCAAGGATCGAACCCAAGCCCCCTGCATTGGAGCATGGAGTCTTAACGGCCGGACCACCAGGGACATCCCCGCAGTGGGCACTTCTAACTGACACCTGACCCCAGAATCTACTTGGCCTGACCTCTGAACGTCAATCATTGCTCTCCAGCCCTGCTACTGCACAAATGTTCTGAATGTCTGCATAAACAAGGCCTGGCAGAAGCAGCCCAAGGAGGTGGTCCCTGCTCCCAGCTTGATGCTGGTGAGTTACCCAGGGGCATGGAGATCTGCAGGATGGGGTGCAGCTGAGGGAGGGGCCGGCATCAATCAGCAAATGATCATGGAGCAGGTAGATATTTGACCCTCTCTTGCTAGCTCCCTTCCTCAGGTGGGGACACCTTTATAATAGGTGTGAACAATACCCCTCCTAGTTTCCTCTCACTCATTCTCGCTGTCTCTCTCCACCCCCTTTCCTTTGCCCATTCTCATGGGAACAACTATCCAGAGGCTTCTGGTGTTTTTAGTGGTTGGTTAAGGATGACCAGAGTGACCCACTCATGAAAGGTTAATTTCAGAGTTCAAGCAATGAGTTTTCCAGAGCCTGCCTCTTCCAACTGGTGCCACTGGAGATAAGTAAACGATACTTATTGTTATTGGGCCCAAAGGATACTTTGAGTACAGAGAACTCTGATCTGTCTGCCTCTGTCAACCTCATATTCTTTTCTTTATTCCCTGTGATGCCAGAAGGCAAAATGGGAAACAAGGGCCAAATTTACAAAGAGACCAATTTTGCTTTGAAAAGAAAGATTTTCAAGTCATTGAAACTCTTTGGAAAGAAGAAATGGCAGTATTCAGGGGTTATGAGCTTTCTGTTGTCAGAGATAGTTAAAGAGACAGGACAGTTCCTTATCAAAATATGCTAGAAGAGGAGAGTATGGTTAGAATCTGTGACCTCTAAGGTCTCAAGGCTCACATATCTAATTTGTTTATCCTTCCTATGGACACATTTCTGGAGTTTGGTCAGAGGTCAGGGTTCAACAGTCAGGCACCTCCAGTCCATCTGTTGCCTTGGCTAACCCAGGCTGCTCATGCACTCGGTCCAGTCAGGAATATGCCAGCTGCAGCATCAGAGAGGACAGCTGGGAAGACCACGCGCTAAGGGGTCAGAGCTCCCTGATTTCAGCTACACCATCACCGTGCACAAACTTAGCAGCATCAACCACTTAACCAAACCAAAGGATTCATTTTGATGAGAGTCTAAAACAAGAATCCCTAATGATTCCCCCCACTTAGAGTCACAGGAGAACGTGGCAGGGATGTCATCATATCATTTGAATGTGTACCCACTTGCCAATTACTCTGGGCTGATGCTTCCTGATGTAAACATAAACTGAACATAAAATCCAGATCATACATTTGACACTTTATCCAAGACCAAAAAAGATTGGTTATTTCGGCAAAAACATCAGCCTCATAGTTTTCCTGGCAAACGTGCTGTTACTAAGTGGATATAAATACATACATACATATATACACACATATGTAACAGCTGACATTATGAGCAAGTAATGGTCAGGCCATTCCAATGGGCAATTTACTCTCCAGGGAAGCAACAGGGCTGGTGCTAGATGCACGCTCTTTTCCAAGCTACTCAGAGTCATTTAGAAAATTACTATTATTATTCACAAAATGCTCCACCAATGTGAGGAATTAACCCTCTTCCCCAACATGTCTCAATTACTTGTTCTTCAAGTAATAAGCATGTTAAAGCAGAGGTAAGTCCAGAGTCTAAATAAATAGCAAAAAAAAAAAAAGTTACTTTTTACTGAATGCTTGGTATGTCCCAGGCACTCTGCGGATTGAATAGGGACTAAAATCCAGCCTCATTAAGTCCTCACAGCAACCCAGATGTGTTATGATCCTTATTTTAAATGAAGAGTAAGCTGAGGCTCAGACATGAAAGTCACTTGCTGGTCAGAACAGCCATCAGAAAGTCTATAAACAATAAATGCTGGAGCGAGTGGGGAGAAACAGGAGCCGTTCCTGGACTGTTGGTGGGAGTGTGAACTGGTGCAACCACTGTGGAGGACAGTATGGAGGTTCCTTAAAAAACTGAAAATAGAACGGCCGCACGATCCAGCAGTCCCACTCCTGGGCATATATCCAGATAATAATGTGAACAGATACCTGACCTCTGGGTTTAGAGCAGCACTGTCCACAAGAGCCAAGACAGGCAGGCAACCTAAACGTCCATGAGCAGAGCAGTGGATGAAGAAGACATGGCACATGGACACAACGGAATATTCAGTTCAGTCGCTCAGTCGTGTCCGACTCTCTGCGACCCCATGGACTGCAGCACGCCAGGCCTCCCTGTCCATCACCAGCTCCCGGAGTTCACTCAGACTCACGTCCACCAAGTTGGTGATGCCATCGAGCCATCTCATCCTCTGTCATCCCCTTCTCCTCCTGCCCTCAATCCCTCCCAGCATCAGAGTCTTTTCCAATGAGTCAACTCTTCGCATGAGGTGGCCAAAGTACTGGAGCTTCAGCTTTAGCATCAGTCCTTCCAAAGAAATCCCAAGGCTGATCTCCTTCAGAATGGACTGGTTGGATCTCCTTGCAGTCCAAGGGACTCTCAAGAGTCTTCTCCAACACCACAGTTCAAAAGCATCAGTTCTTCTGCACTCAGCCTTCTTCACAGTCCAACTCTCACATCCATACATGACCACAGGAAAAACCATAGCCTTGACTAGACGGACCTTTGATGGCAAAGTAGTGTCTCTGCTTTTGAATATGCTGTCTAGGTTGGTCATAACTTTCCTTCCAAGGAGTAAGCATCTTTTAATTTTATGGCTGCAGTCACTGTCTGCAGTGATTTTGGACCCCCCAAAATAAAGTCTGACACTGTTTCTACTGTTTCTCCATCTATTTCCCATGAAGTGATGGGACCAGATGCCATGATCTTCATTTTCTGAAGGCTGAGCTTTAAGCCAACTTTTTCACTCTCCTCTTTCACTTTCATCAAGAGGCTTTTTAGTTCCTCTTCACTTTCTGCCATAAAGGTGGTGTCATCTGCATATCTGAGGTTATTAATATTTCTCCCAGCAATCTTGATTCCAGCTTGTGTTTCTTCTAGCCCAGCGTTTCTCATGATGTACTCCGCATATAAGTTAAATAAACAGAGTGACAATATACAGCCTTGATGTGTTCCCTTTTCTATTCAGAACCAGTCTGTTGTTCCATGTCCAGTTCTAACTGTTGCTTCCTGACCTGCATATAGGTTTCTCAAGAGGCAGGTCAAGTGGTCTGATCTTCCCATCTCTTTCAGAATTTTCCACAGTTTATTGTGATCCAAACAGTCAAAGGCTTTGGCATAGTCAATAAAGCAGAAATAGATGTTTTTCTGGAACTCCCTTGCTTTTTGAGGATCCAGCAGATATTGGCAATTTGATCTCTGATCCCTCTGCCTTTTCTAAAACCAGCTTGAACATCTGGAAGTTCACGGTTCACATATTGCTGAAGCCTGGCTTGGAGAATTTTGAGCATTACTTTACTAGTGTGTGAGATGAGTGCAATTGTGCAGTAGTTTGAGCATTCTTTGGCATTGCCTTTTTTTGGGATTGGAATGAAAATCGACTTTTTCCAGTCCTGTGGCCACTGCTGAGTTTTCCAAATTTGCTGGCATATTGAGTACAGCACTTTCACAGCATCATCTTTCAGGGTTTGAAATCCTCAACTGGAATTCCATCGCCTCCACTAGCTTTGTTAGTAATGATGCTTTCTAAGGCCCACTTGACTTCACATTCCAGGATGTCTAGCTCTAGGTGAGTGACCATACACCATCATGATTATCTTGGTCGTGAAGATCTTTTTTGCACAGTTCTCTGTATTCTTGCCACCTCGTTTACTCAGCCATTAAAAGAGGGAAATAACACCATTTTCAGCATCTTGATGAACCTATAGGTTATCATACTAAGTGAAGTAAGTCAGACAAAGACAAATATCACATGATATCACTTGGGTGGAATCTAATTTTTAAAAATGATACAAATGAGCTTATTTACAAAACAGAAACAAACTTACAGATACTGAAAACAAACTTATGGATATCAAAGGGGAAATGTGCGTGGAAGGAATAAATCAGGAGCTTGGTATAAACATATCAGTTCAGTTCAGTTGCTCAGTTGTGTCCGACTCTTTGCGACCCCATGAATCGCAGCACACCGGTATGAACATATATACACTGCCATATACAAGATAGATAACCAAGAAGGACCTGCTGTATAGCACAGGGAACTGTAGTCAGTACTCTGATAAGCTATATTAGAAAATAATCTTAAAAAGAATGAGTATATGTATTATTGAATCACTTTGCTCTACACCTAAGTGCTGCTGCTGCTGCTGCTGCTAAGTCGCTTCAGTCGTGTCCGACTCTGCGACCCCTAAGACTAGCACACATTATAAATCAACTATATATTCATAAAATTATATTTTAAAAAAGGAACATAATTCGCCCACGGTCAAACAGCAAAGTACTTGATGGGTGATCGTGAACATCCCTTTTACTGGCAGGCAGAGCTGGGAGGGGTCTCATGCTCATCAAAGCCTTTACACTTGGCTTCTCTGTGGCTCTCTCATGACTTGTACCGTCCATGAGAAGGAAGTGGGTCATGGCCACGTGTCACTGGCAGGAATCCTTGTCCGAAGGGAGCCATACTGTGTATGTTACACTTTCAGGAGCTCCCTATCGTTTAAAAGCATGTAGCAACCAAAAGAAATGATTAAGATGTAGTCTCCCAACTTGAATAGGTGCGCAAAAAAGATTCTAGAAGTTCACCGATACATTCTGTGTTCATGGAAGCCATGGTTAGATTCTCAGTTGCAGATATCATTTCTAAAGCTGACATGCCCAAGGCTGCTGTGTGGCAAGTCTCCATGCCAGCTCTCCATTCCCTGGCACCAGAGATTTATGCCACACCAAACACTCCCCTCACCCAGGCCTGGCTGGTGTTCAAGTGTAAGAGACACCTGTTCCTAAGGGTGCAGGCCCGTGGACACAGGGTTTGGTGAGACACCAGGTACATTGTGACAACTGAAGAAAGGGTGTCTGTCCCTTCAGGCAAATGGGGTCAGCTGGATCTTAGTCCCCATTCACACACTCAGCAGTGTACCCTGTGCAGGGGGCTGCCTGCCTACACAGATCTTCCAACAGCACATGGTGTGTTCACTGCCCCAGAAATTCAAGTCCTGCATAGCACAAGTTCCAAATACTGGTTTCCAGGAACTCCGGGTTTTCTGGAGTTCTTTTAGGAGGCTTGTAAACAAAACCATTGATGCAGTTTAGGGCGGTGAGATTGTGGGGCTATCTTGTAGCTTCCTGGAGCAGGTGCAACCTCAAGGAACAACCCAGCTTAGGCACCATCAGGACCACAGAAGTGTCCATGGAGGGGACAGAAGGGTGTTTGTTTGCCAGTCCAAAACACTAAGTGCTCACTTTTTCTTGCTAAACAAAGACTGTCGAGCATCTCCTAAAGTACAAAAGCATAATTTCAGGCCAGACAACAAAAAGTTGAATAATAGACTCATGGGGCCTACCCAGTAGCTCAGTGGTAAATAATTGGCTTGCAAAGTAGGAGATGTGGGTTTGATCCCTGTGTCAGGAAGATCCCCTGGAGGAGGGTGTGGCAACCCATTCCAATATTCTTGCCTGGAGAATCCCATGGACAGAGGAGCCTGCCGGGCTACTGTCCATAGGGTCACAATGAGTCAGACACGACTGAAGGGATTGAGCACACACTCACGCATACATAGACTCATAACATGACTGGCCAGAAATTCCACACCAACGTTTCCAACCCAGAGTTTCTCAGACTCCAGATGGTAAAACATGCTACTTAATAATCAAAAAGTTGGACTCAAGAACCCAGTCCCCCAGCATCCCTGTTCCTTGGGAAGAGGGGGGCCTACTACTTCCGTGACGCTCGGGCCCCACGGTCACCCAGCTGAGCAGCCGTGCTCTCGGTGTGTCCCTGGGTGTCCCCTCTGCCCTTGAACCACTCGGAAGAGTATGATTTTCAGGTTACTGTTATTGATGTGAAGTAAGAGCAGTTTTCCTGGGCAAGGCTGTCTCTTTAAATAGATTTCTCGAGAATTAAAGGTCTCCTGCAGCGCCTTCTCTTTATTATGTTTATGAGTCAGTGAGGGTGAAGCGGTATACCCCAGGCAAATAGCGAATGAACGGATAGATGGATAAAATAATGAATAAACATCTAAAAGCCCCATCTGCATGTCATGTGTGGAAACATAGAGATAATAATATTATCTGGTTATCTCAGGGTGTATGCCCAGGAGTACGATTGCTGGGTCATAAGGTAGTTCTATGTTTAGGTTTTTAAGGAACCTCCATACTGTTATCCTTATATATTCCCACCAACACTTCAAGAGGGAAAACCATAATTTAAAAAGACACATGCACCCCAGTGTTCATCACAGCACTGTTTAACAATAGCCATGACATGGAGCAACCTAAATGTCCATCAACAGATGAATGAATAAAGAAGATATGGTACGTATATACAATGGAAAATTACTCGGCCATAAAAAGGAACAAAATTAGGTCATATGCAGTGATGTAGCTGGACCTAGAGTTGTCACACAGAGAGAAGGAAGTCAGAAAGGGAAAAACAAATAGTGTATATTAACATATATATATATGGAATCTGGGAAAGTGGTATAGACGAATCCATTTGCAGGGCAGGAATAGAGACACAGACATGGAGAATGGACATGTGGACACAGGGGAAAGGGAGGTTGGGAGAAACCGGGAGAGCAGCACTGACGTATACACATGACACGCGTGAAATAGAAGCTAGTGGGAAGCTGCTGTCCAGCACAGGGAGCTCAGCCTGCTGCTCTGTGGTGAGACAGAGGGCTGGTTTGGGGGAGGTGGGCATGAGGCTCTCAAGGGAGGGATATAGGCCTGTTACACATGCGGCGGGTTCATGTTATACAGCTGAAACTAACATAACATTGTGAAGCAATTATACTCCAATTTAAAAAATAAATAAAAATAAAAATAAATAAATAAATAAATAAAACTTAAAAGCCCCATCTAAAAGTTATGTGTGGCATTAGGAGGTAGGAATATTAAAAGCTAATGCTACTAAGCACCATCATATGCCTGACAGCTTTCTAAGAAAGGTATGTATATTTGCTCACTGAATCCACCTGGTTTCCCCTTTTACAGAACTGAGTAACTCGCCTGCCAACCCCACAGCTGGTGAGACTTTTCTTCTGAAAAGCTTACTAGGCTTTTATATTTTTTTCTCTTCTCAATTTATTTGACAGAGCTCTTTATATATTCAAAACAGTACTTGCTCATTATATATTGAAGTATTTTTCGAAGTTTGCTGCTCGTCTTTTCACTGTGTGTTTTTGACAGAGTCAAATCTATATTTTTATTTATGCTTCATTTATTCAGTATCAGGCTTACAAAAACCTTTCTCACCACAAGATTATTTTATCTTCACCTGAATTTTTCTCTGGTGATTTTCAAGCTTTATTATAAGACATTAAAATATTTCTAGAACATATTTTGGTTTAATGTATTAGGTATGCCTACCTAGACAGCATATTAAAAAGCAGAGACATTACTTCGCCAAAAAAGATCCATCCAGTCAAAGCTATGGTTTTTCCAGTTGTCATGTATGGATGTGAGAGTTGGACTACAAAGAAAGCTGAGTGCCAAAGAATTGATGCTTTTGAACTGTAGTGTTGGAGAAGACTCTCAAGAGTCCATTGAACTGCAAGGAGATCCAACCAGTCCATCCTAACGAAAATCAGTCAGGAATATTCATTGGAAGGATTGATGTTGAAGCTGAAACTCCAATACTTTGGCCACCTGATGGGAAGAACTGACTCATTAGAAAAGACTCTGATGCTGAGAAAGACTGAAGGCAGGGGGAGAAGGGGATGACAGAAGATGAGATGGTTGATGGCATCACTGACTCAATGGACATGAGTTTGAGTAAACTCTGGGAGTAGTGATGGACAGGGAAGCCTGGCGTGCTGCATTCCATGGGGTTGCAAAGAGTCAGACACGACTGAGCGACTGAACTGAACTGATGCATCTAATTTTATTCTCTTCCCCATCACTCCAACAGTTCAGACAGTGTCCCAGTATCATTTAATGAAAAGTTACTTGTTGAACCATTCCTTTACTCAGTGAATATTTATCCAGAACCTACCATGAACAGATATTTTTCTAGGTCCTGGTGATAGATTACACTCTAATGGGAAGAGGCAGATAATGACAACTAAACAAACAACACATTAGATGATGTTAAACACGACAGACCAAGAGGGGCTGGGATGGCTTTCTTGGTCAAGGGTGATCAAGGAAGTTCTCTCTGAAATGGAGACATCTGGGTGGAGACCTGAAGGAGGTAAGATGGTCCAGGCACCCAGGCAGGGAGTGCCAGGCAGAGGGGACCACAAACACTGGACCAGGAGGTGGGGTTACATTTGGTGTATTCAAATTGTGGCAAAGAGGCCACTCAAACTGAAGCCGTACCGCTAGTTAGGGAAAAGGAGGCCAGGCGTCAGAGGGGTGTCAGGAGTCAGGCTGTGTAGGACCTGACAGGTCATGGTAAACACTTTGAATTTTGGTGCTGCCTGAGTGGAGCGGGTTGCATTTCCAAATATGACCTCAGCAACATCCTCTGCACTCTTCTGCATGGCCACACTGCTCTGCCCCTGTCAGGAAGGGCTGTCTCCCAACCTCTGAATCTCGGCTGGTTTGCTAAGTGCTTTGGCCAACAACAGGATGCTGTCCCAGCTCCTGTCTTGTGTGGCAGCTTCTTCTTCCTGCCTCTTAGAGATCGTCACAAAGGGAAAAGTGCACGAACCTCAGGACTGGTAGTCTGTTCAAATCACATGGAGAGCCCTGGAAGGGGAGAGGTCACCAGGTGCCAGGATGCGAGTGAAGAAGCCACCTTGGAGGGGGCCCTCCAGCCAGCCCATACTAAACTGCCTCCATTCATGAACCACAGGATCTTGAGCAGAACAGAAAGGTTTTTTGGGGGTACTTGATTATGTAGCTTGAAACACTGAGGTAAGGATGCCATGGGAGGGTTTTGAGCAATCATCTAATTTGACTTCAGTTTTACAAGAATTCCTCTGTCTCTGTGCTGAGAACAGAATAAAGAAGGGAGCATGTTTGTGGAACAGGTGAGGGACCCAAGAGGTTGAGTGCTAAGAAGGGGTTCAATCTAGATATATTTCAAAGGACATGTAGATGGGATCTTCTGATGGATTAGATGTGGGTTGTGATAGAAAGAAGTGAAGGATGGCTTCAGAGGGCAGGCCTGACCCTGGAAGAAGGAAGGGGGCTTCTGCTGATGTGCAGGGAAACGACAGGAGGACCACTTCTGGGGCTAGGGAGACCAGGAATTCTGTTCTAGACAAACGACGACGGTGAGGCTGGACACACATTCAAGTGGAGACACTGAGAGGAGATGGAGAGTGAGACGTCCAGTCAGAAAAGAGGTCAGGGCTGGGAGAAGTCATTTCGGATGTCGCTGGTGTTTCAGTGGTGTTACTGGACCAGATCACGTGGGGAGTGAATGCAGACACAGTAGAGATGCTAGAAGTCTGAGCCCTGAGCACTCCAGCATCTTACACACGTGAAAGAGTTGGAAAAGGAATCTAACAGGAGCACAGTGAGACAGGATAAAGAGGAAGAGAAGGCTGTTCTGGAGGTAGAAGAAGGTATTTCAAGAAGAAATCAGGGACTTTCCTGGTGGTCTTTGGCTCAGATGGTAAAGAATCTGCCTGCAATGCAGCAGACCTGAGTTTGATCCCTGGATGGGGAAGATCCCCTGGGAAAAGGAATACCCACTCCAGTATTCTTGCCTGGAAAAGTCCATGGAGGAGGAGCCTGGCTGGCTATAGTCCATGGGGTTGCAAAGAGTCAGACATGACTGAACAACTACACTGTATCTGATGGCCCAGTGGTTAAAAATCCACCTTGCAATTCGGGGATGTGGGTTCAATTCCTGATTGGGGAGCTAAGATCCCATATCCCATGGAGCAACTAAGCCTGCATGCTGCAACTATAATGCCTGTGGGCTCTAAAACCCACCACAAAGATCCAGCACACCAAAAAAAAAAAAAAAAAAAGGAAGAAATTACTGTGTCAAAGCTGCTGAAGATCAAGCCAAATGAAGACTGACCATTGATTCTCAATATGACTGTTCTCACTCTTGCTATTACTGATTCCAAAAGGTGCTTTTATCACCCGGTACATTTGCATGTGTGTGAGAGCCTGTGTGCGTACTTTCTCTTCTCTCCCACCGATCTGTTTATCCATCTGGAACTATGTGACCCTGAAACTTTCATAGCTGACAAGACAAGCACCGTGCCTGCCCCCACTTTTTCTTCAAAAATATCATTGCTATTCTTTAGAATTTTAGATTGGAATTTTACCAAGTTCCTCCCCTCACCAATGCACTGGAAATTTTTTTACATACTTTTTGCATACAAATTAGGTTGGTGAAAGTTCACATTGCTTATCTAGTCTCCATATGCTATGTGTTTTCAATTATATATTTTATGTCCCTAAGTAGATGGGGTTTTTTTGGTGGGGGGGGGCGGTAAAGGTCTCATGTATTTTAAGTTCTTTTCTAGATATTTATACTGCAGTGACTTTTGTGAATTAAATCCCTTCTTACTGGCTATCTTTTGCCTTAAGAAACTTATCCATTTTTGTATAAAGAATTCTCTTATCATTTCTAATGATTTTACAGGTGATACAGACAGATTTCAACCCTTTTGCTATTGTCATGGGCAAGACAGCTTTGGAATCACAGATCCAGTGGATAAGACTGTCTGACTTTCTGTTGATAAAATCACTCCTAGTTTGGAGAATGGGACGTAATGTGTCAGAATTTCAAAGTGTTTCCCAAAGAACTCCGTGATCCCCAGGTGCTCTGAGAATGACTGTAGCCATACATCTCAAACTGGCCCAGAGAGCCCCAATTTCCAATATTTTTTCCTTTTTTAATCCATGAGTCAGACCATATGTCCTTTGATCTTTGCTTCAAAAAATACTGCCACAGTATTTAGAAACAGGGACAGCCCAGACAAAGTTAGAACATATGGGATGTTTTTCCTCTGAACCCCTGACTTTCCTCTTAGAATTCTTCCTGGTGCTGTGTGTTGGGTGTGTGCGTGTGCATGCCCACGCACACACACACACACTGACACACACACACACACACAGTGGCATCCTGGAAGAAAAAGATTCCATTCAAATAATGCTACACGTGCTGCTTCTGTGCAGCCTGGACTCAGGGTCACCCTGAAGCCAGCTGGGGGAGGTTTCAGAGCTGGGGAGCCTGGATCTAACTGTGTGCACTTGGTGGACAGGTTGCTTAACCTCTTGGCATTTCCGTGCTCCGTATGTAAAAGGCGTGTGCAATCTTTAACATTGTGGGGCTGTTGTGGGGACTCAGAAAATGGCTCTATTGTGCTCAACACAGGTAGGAGCTAGGGAGATATGCCTACTCCTTCGATTTCCAAGGAGGTTCCATATTATTGCTCAAATCCTTAAGGAAATTCTCTGGTCTCCTCCTCTATTGCCCGACATAGAAGCAAAGTGACCGGAATAAATGAGGATGTAGGAAGCAGTGGGGCTCAGTTTCCTGAATCTCCCTGGTGTGCACTTGTCTGTCCAAGCAAACCACCAAAGGCTCTCTCTCCCAGTGACAACTGGCCAGCTTCCACTCAGAGACTGTTGTGCAAGAACCACTTGTCACTTTTCGCTGTCACTGTTCAACCACCCACCCCTTCCTATTGTGTTTCCAGTCTTCCTCTGGGAGGCCTCCCTGTGCGTAGCTTGAAGTCAAATGAATGGAACTGACCTTTCCCTGGGGACTGACACACAGCGCATCACCCCCCTCTTCCTGGGATCCTATATTTTATATACATGGTGTGCCAACATGGGAACAGTTGAGGTCTCATCTGCTACAGTGATGGCTCCATTACATGGCCCAGCCCATGCCCACGTTTCCACTGCCATATTCTTACTGGTATCTTACTGGTTCTGGCTGCCTGGCTTTCAGATCTCCTTACTTGCTGTTCTTTAAGCCTGGTCAGCCTCCAGAATTATTTGAAAAGATGGCTTTTTTGGAATGACTAAAGAAGCTGTGGTACATATATACAATGGAATATTCAGTTCAGTTCAGTCGCTTGGTCGTGTCCGACTCTTTGCGGCCCCATGAATGGCAGCACGGCTCGGGAGCAGGAGGGCCTAGGGGATCTACTCCACGTTCAAGGTCAAGGGGGCGGTGGTGAGGAGATAGCCCTCATCCAAAGTAAGGAGCAGCAGCTGTGCTTCGCTGGAGCAGCCGTGAAGAGATACCCCACGCCCAATGGAATATTACTCAGCCATAAAAAGGAACGAATCTGAGTAGTTGAACTGAGGTAGACAAACCTAGAGCCTGTTATACAGAGTGAAGTAAGTCAGAAAGAGAACGACAAATATCATCTATTAACACACACATATGGAATCTAGAAAAATAGTACTGATGAGCCTATTTGCCAGGCAGGACTAGACACACAGAGGAAGGACTTGTGGACACAATGGGGGAAGGAGAAGGTGGGACGAATTGAGAGAATAGCATTGAAATATATAGATTACCATGGGTAAAACAGATACCTAGTGGGAAGTTGCTGTATAACAGGGAGCTTAGCCTGGTGCTCTGTGATGACTGAGAGGGGTAAGATGGCTGGAGGGGGAGGGAGGCTCACAGGAAGGGGACAAATGTATACACATGGCTGATTCACACTGTTGCACAGCAGAAATCAACACAACATTGTAAAGCAATTATCCTCCAATTGAAAAACAAACAAACAAAGATGGTCTTTTTGTTCAGTACAACTCAATGTGGTTTCTTTCCCTTGCAACAAGAGCATGGTCTGATGCAGCCAGATTCCCCAAGAAAAAGAAGCAAAGGAGGCTCAGTTCCCTCCAAGAGTTCTCTCTTACTGTGGTCAACATCCAGGACTTGGGAGAAAGGTGAAATCCTAAAACACATCACTCTGGACAGGACCACTGAGCTGAAGTTAGGCATCACCGTGTTGGAGAGGCTCTGGGAGTAAGAATGCCTTTTTATCATCAAAGGAGGATGGAGGGAAGAGGGGCAGCAACCACCAACACAAACTCCTGAATGCTTTTAGGAGAACTTGAGACAATTTCTTTGGGGGAGATGGGGGAAAGAAAATGCTCGATTGGCCCTTTCTCGCTTACTATCCATCATCTCAGCGTTGTCCTCGGCCCTGAGAAAGCTGCCACAGAGTGTTTTACTAGTTATCTGATTGTCATCCTCCTTAACGCGCTTCATGGTCTGCCGGCGGATGGTAGTTTAAGCAGAATCTAATTGGTAACATATTGTCGATTGAATTAAGTGCCATATGATAGAGATTTAAATCCTGGTAATTTTTCCAGAAAGAAAAAAAATAACCTGTCAACGGGCTACAGCAGAGGAACAGCAATAAATCAAATTGTCATGTTTATTAGTTATTGCAGGAGTCTGGTTGTCTTGTATTCATTATAATTCCCCATTTTTAGCACCAATAAAAACTATAAAGAGAAATATTTGTGCAAGGTGCTTTTTAATAGGTCTGTGTTTGCACACAAATACCTGCTTGTATTTTAATCATGAGAAAAATGAGGCTATTTCACTTTAAAGGGAATTCTGACTGTTTGCTAAATGAAGGATAATGTGCTTCATCTTTTATGAAGCTATGTTTTAAAACATTGGTTTTCAACTCACTAATAATCAAGAAAAGCAAATAAAACCAGTGGAGTAATGCCATTTGCTTATCAGGTTTGCAAAAATTAAAAGAACCGATTAAAATGATGGCGCTAAAGGATTTGTAGAACAATCACTGCAGTTTAATTTGGAATATTTAAAAATGGAAATAAATTAATTTTCCATATATGAGTCTAGTTTAATGAATTAAGGAATGTCAGTACCAGAGAGTGCAAAGTAGCCATTTGAAAGAATCAGTTAAATCACACTTAATGATGTATTATGAAGAATCTATATCACTTGTATTTTCTTTTTTTTCACGTCACTGAGTGTTGCTTTCAACATTTCTCCTTACATGAATCAGAAATATAATAGCTATAGAGTTACCAGATGATTCAGCAATCTGACCCTTGGGGATATATCAGGAAAAGATGAAAACTCTGATTTGAAAAGATACATGCACCCCAATATTCATAGCAGCACTATTTACAATAGACAAGACAAGGAAACAATGTAAGTATCCATCGACAGACGAGTGGATGAAGAAGATGTAGAACATATATACATGGAATACTACTTAGCCACAAAAAGGATAAGATAATGTCATTTGCAACAACATGGATGGATCCAGAAGTTATTATACCAAATGAAGCAAGTCAGACCAAGAAAGACAAATATCATGATATCACTTAGATGAGGAATCTACAACAATGATACAAATAAACTTATTCCAAAACAGAATTAGACTCACAGACATAGAAAACAATTTATCGTTACCAAAGGGGAAAGGAGGGAAGGGTCAATCAGGAGTTTGGGATTAACAGATACAAACTACTATATATAAAATAGATAAACAAGGACATACTGTATAGCATATTCAAAGTCTGTTAATTAATAACAGAAAAGAACCTGAAAAAGTGTATATACATACAATGCATATGTCTATGTGGAGAGAGAGAGATACATATATCTGCATATGTATCTGTCTGCTGTATACTTGAAACACTGTAGACCAATTGCATTTTGCATGTCATTTACATATGTAGCATTTTACAATTTAACAGCATTTTATATATGCTATTTAATAGCATTTTACATATGTAGCTTGGCTGAAATCTCATAAAACCCTACAAACTAAGGAGAGCAGGTTATTTTACCCCCTTTACAAATAAAGATACCAGAGTGTGGAAGAAAAAATGACCCACAGCTGTCAAAGTCAAAAGGCTGGGTGAAGCCTAGGGGTTCTTCCCCTGAACCACAGAGCAGAACAGAGGGTTTGGAAATTAGAGGCCAGCATCCAGCTCCCGCCACAGCTTTAACCCTCAGTGTGACTTGAATCTGGTTCTTAACTTCCTGGGACTCAGCTTCCTCACCCATCACATTCCATTACCACTTAGCTCACACTGTGGAGGTGACACAGGGAGCTAGGAGCAGAGTCTGCATGCTTAGACCAGCTCTCAGCTTTCTTCAATAGGCGCCATCACACAAGGGATATGAGCAAAGGTGTGTAACAGGGGAGCACAAGCTTTCTACACGAGAGGCACTAAACACAGGCCATTTACCATCACTTGGATGTCACAGTCACATCTGTCTGCCTTTGGCTGCTGTGCACATGGACACACAGCACGTGTAAGAGCTCCAGAGCTCGTGGAATCAAATTCGCTGAATTCAAGTGCTTGTTCCTGTCACCAGGGGGACTTGTGGAGGGCTGCCCCTGCTCCTTCCCCATCTGCTCATGACACCCTGCAGGTAAAGGACTGCGTGTTGGTGTCATTGCTCTGACTTCCTATGTGTCTCCCTAAACACCCAACCATACAGCCCCCTTTCCCACTACCGACCTTTTCCTCCTACCATTTCCCTTCACATCTGAAAGCTTAACTGCACAAAACATGACGACAACAATAACGATAGCGCTGGCCACTAACACTGAGGAGGCCCTTTCAGTGCCTCACTCTCCTAAGCACTTCATATGGGTTAGCTCATCTAACTCTTATTTAGGTGGAGACTATTATTGTAGAGACTACTACTGAGCCCAATTTACAGACGCTGGAACCCCAGATGCAGGTGTAGAGACTTGCCCAAAGCCAAAGGAAGTGTTAGAGTTGGGATTAGAACCCAGAAGTCTAGCCAATGAGCAATGAATATATTTTCCACTCCTAAATGCAAAATAAATAAAAATATGCATGACATAACTGAACACAAGGTTTGGGTAATGCCCACAGCAAGGGAACAGCAGTACAGAAACAAAAACCAAAACCCTAGCGTACCGAGTCTTTGTGCCACCATCACTCTAAAAACCTCACTGTTATGATATGGGAAAGCTTGAAAGCCCTGCATAAGGGAGGGCACCCCTTAATTTTGCACCCACAGCCCGATGCTGTGGGCAGAGAGCATAATTTCCTTAACTGAGGATTTGGTATGTACACTCAAGACTCAAAGAATGAGCAGGCTACTATGTGTTTGTTGATGTGGGTGTGAGTTAACATCTAGCCTTTAGCTAATTCTTGCTGCAATATCAGGCCCCAGACTACTTGAGCAGTTCCCATCCCCTGGGATTTTCACCCCTTTGAATAAAAGGGATTATAAAATACACATCCAAACATGATTTCACTTTTATATTTGTAAGACCTGAATAGCAAGGAGTTCACATCTTAAGGAAGAAAACCCTTTATCACACCATAAACTCTCTAGTTTCAAAAATATGGTCGCTATTGCTATTTTGTATTATGTATGAGTCTTTATGTGTCACACGTGTATGCCCGTCTATAAACATAAGGCTGCACATACATGTGCATGGCAGGTGTACTCACATGCACACACACATACGATTCCATTATTGCTTAGCTCACACTGCAGAGGCGGCACAGGGAGCTAGAAGCAGAGTCTGGACAGACTCCATTCTGCACACTTAGACCAGCGCTTAGCTGTGAGGATGTGCTGTGCGAGAAATACACATAGTGCTGTGGGCCCCCGCCCACGAGGCGGCCGGAGCCCTTCTTCAGGACTGGTGGTGGCCTCGGGGTGAGCCCTGCACACTCGATCTCTCCTGGGCCCAGGGCTCTGAGACTGCTTACGGGCTCTTTATCTGAGGTGTAGCCAGTGGCATACATGGGGCTCAGACACACTCTCCCTGACGCCTGCAGGCCCAGCCAGCATCTCAAAGGTGGGTGCACGCGCTCACACCCAGGTTGTGTGTTCTCTACAAGCTCCCCCCAGGTGAATTCTGTAACCTTTCTGGCCTACATTCCACATCTGCTTCCCCAGTCAGTGCGACCACTCACCAAGGCTGGGTTCTGTCTATGGGGCAGATTGAGAGTCCCCACTACTGGGTCCTGAGGAGCTTGGGCCAGGCTCCCCTGAGTCACCCCCTGAAGGCGCAACAGGAGGGTCACTTCTTTTCCATCCAGGGTGGCCCAGAGAGTCAGACCTCTTTGGCTTGATCTTACCTCTCAACACACACGCTCTTTTTCTTTTTCTCCCAAATTAAGTTGCTCAACGTCTTCCTTCTGAGGCTGAGGGTGCAGCTCCCTTCTCCCGGGCAAGCTTTCTGAATGGCACTTTCCGTATAAACAGGAAGAGTGCATGTGGTCACCACTGAAGTGTGCAGGTGTTGATAGAGGATGTGAAAGTGTGGAGGCGAGTGACTAAACCAGCCAATGGCGTTTCCCCACCAGGCATGCAGCCAGCCTCCTCTCACCCACAGCAGAGCAAGGTCGACCAGAAGGCTGGAACCAGCAGCCCGGGCCCCCTTCTGGGGGGTCACTTGACATAGAGTAGAACGAACATGGTCAGGGAAGCCAAGGCAGAAGTTCTCAGTTGCTCTGCTCCTCTCCCTAACTCTAAATAAACCCTTTCAAAGAATCACAGGAACAGCTTTGAATCCTTTATAATATATTCTTGTCATCAGGTATGCTGACTTAGATGGGCTACTTAACTGAAACTCTGCTGGTTTTCCTAAACTTCCTGGGCATCCAAGAGATCACACCAAAAGCTGTATCCTGCCTCTGGACTGTAATAAGCCTTCTAGAACTTTCTAGGGCCCAGATGCACCGGCAGAAGAGAAAGAACACTGGATGAGAAATCAGACACCCTGAGACTGTGTGTTTGGAGGGTCTGTGCCTCCTCACCTCCACCAGTAGGGCTCCCTGCTCCATGCCCTTGCCTCTCTCCCTGCCCCCGCCCCATCTCTAAAGTCACTTTCACTAATGTTGCCAGCAAGCTTAGACAATGGACACTTTTTCAGGTCCTGTCCTTATTTGTTCCCCAGGAGTGTTGACACTTGTCACCACTTCTTTACTTCTGGAACTTTCCCTTTGCCCCATGACTCCCAACTCCTGGCTATGGTTGGTAATTTCTGTCACTGTCAGGCTTCCATTCCTCTGCTATCACCTTAAATTCGTCCTTCCCGGGCTCCATCCTCAGTGCAGTGGTTTGCGTTCTCCTGAGCGGCCTCTTCTGCAATCTAGATACTGCTTTCCAAAGCCCATGTCCACCTATTCCCATCTCTGCTGCTCCCCCAGGGCATCTCCCAGGCATCAGATTTAACTGTTTGAATGAACTCCTGGTCTGTAACCCACACCTGCATCACTTTCCATATGGCTTGTGAAATCCTTCCTGTCATCTTCCCAACTTGCTCCTTGATTTCTCTCCTGGGTTTGCCTCTGTCTGGTCTGACCTTGGCTAATACAGCTTTTTCAGGCTAGACTCTCAGTTTCCTAATCCAAACAGGGCCATCCATGAATATCCTCAGGACACTGCGCTACTCACCCTCATGCCCATCCCAGTATTGGCCACACCAGTTCAGTTCAGTAACTCAGTCGTGTCCGACTCTTTGTGACCCAATGAAATGCAGCACGCCAGGCTTCCCTGTCCTTCGCCAACTTCCGGAGCTTGCTCAAACTCATGTCCATTGAGTCGGTGATGCCATCCAACCATCTCATCCTCTGTCGTACCCTTCTCCTTCCACCTTCAATATTTCCCAGCATCAGAATCTTTTCCAATGAGTCAGTTCTTTGCATCAGGTGGCCAGAGTATTGGAGCTTCAGCTTCAGCATCAGTCCTTCCAATGAATATTCAGGATTGATTTCCTTGAGGATGGACTGGTTGGATCTCCTTGCTGTCCAAGGGGCTCTCAAGAGTCTTCTCCAACACCATAGTTCAAAAAACATCAATTCTTCCATGCTCAGTTTTTTTTACAGTCCACCTCTCACATCCATACATGCTGCTGCTGCTAAGTCACTTCAGTCGTGTCCGACTCTGTGCGAACCCATAGACAGCAGCCCACCAGGCTCTGCCATCCCTGGGATTCTCCAGGCAAGAGCGCTGGAGTGGGTTGCCATTGCCTTCTCCAATGCATGAAAGTGAAAAAAGAAAGTGAAGTCGCTCAGTCGTGTCTGACTCTTAGCGACCCCATGGATCGCGCGTACCAGGCTCCTCCATCCATGGGATTTGCCAGGCAAGAGTGGGTTGCCATTGCCTTCTCCATCCATACATGCCTACTGGAAAAACCTTAGCTTTGACTAGACAGACCTTTTTTGGCAAAGTAATGTCTCTGCTTTTTAATATGCTGTCTAGATTTGTCATAGTTCTTCTCCCAAGGAGCAAATTTCTTTTGATTTCATGGCTGCAGTCACCATCAGCAGTGGATTTTGGAGCTCAAAAAAATAAAGCCTGTCACTGTTTCCATTGTTTCACCATGTATTTGCCGTGAAGTGATGGGACCAGATGCCATGATTTTAGTTTTTTGAATGTTGAGTTTTAAGCCAGCTTTTCCACTCTCCTCTTTCACTTTCATCAAGAGGCTCTTTAGTTCTTCACTTTCTGCCATAAGGGTGGTGTCATCTGTGTATCCAAGGTTATTGATATTTCTCCCAGCAATTTTGATTCCAGCTTGTGCTTCATCCAGCCTGGGTGTTTCACATGATGTACTCTGAAGTTAAATAAGCAGGGTGACAATATATAGCCTTAATGTACTCCTTTCCCAACTTGGAATCATTTGAATGTAGAGTTCCAAATGATAGCAAGGAAAGATAAGAAAGCCTTCCTCAGTGATCAATGCAAAGAAATAGAGGAAAACAACAGAATGGGAAAGACTAGAGATCTCTTCAGAAAATTAGGGACACCAAGGGAACATTTCATGCAAAGATGGGTACAATAAAGGACAGAAATATTAAAAAGCAGTGGCAAGAATACATAGAAGAACTATACAAAAAAGATCTTCATGACCCAGATAATCAGAATGGTGTGATCACTCACCTAGAGCCAGACTTCCTGGAGTACAAAGTCAAGTGGGCCTTAGGAAGCATCACTGTGAACAAAGCTAGTGGAGATGATGGAATTCCAGTTGAGCTATTTCAAACCCTGAAAGATGATGCTGTGAAAGTGCTGCATTCAATATGCCAACAAATCTGGAAAACTCAGCAGTGGCCACAGGACTGGAAAAGTCAGTTTTCATTCCAATTCCAAAGAAAAGCAACGCCAAAGAATGCTCAAACTACCGCACAATTGCACTCATCTCACACGCTAGTAAAGTAATGCTCAAAATTCTCCAAGCCAGGCTTCAGCAATATGTGAACCGTGAGCTTCCAGATGTTCAAGCTGGATTTAGAAAAGGCAGAGGAATCAGAGATCAAATTGCCAACATCCATTGGATCACTGAAAAAGCAAGAGAGTTCCAGAAAAACATCTACTTCTGCTTTATTGACTACACTAAAGCCTTTGTCTGTGTGGATCACAACAACTGGAAAAATCTTCAAGAGATAGGAATACCAGACCACCTGACCTGCCTCCTGAGAAACCTCTGTGCAGGTCAAGAATCCACAGTTAGAACTGGACATGGAACAACAGAGTGGTTCCAAATTGTCCATACCAAGTCCCCAACAAAGGGAAAACTTTTTTCTTATATCTAAGCCAGAAATGGACTGCCCTTCTGCCTTCTCTTTCCCACAGACTCTCCATCAATCTCCAACTATCAGGGTCTCTCAACTCTACCCGCTAAACCACACCTCAGATTCTCTCTCTTTTCTTTCCCACAGCCACGCCCTTCCCCCAGACCTTGACATCTCAGTGGCACGTGCACCCTGGGTGTGGAAGCAATCCACAGAGGCGCGGAAGGAGAAGGCTGGAGTACCTGCTCACGCTCACTTGTTTGGTTTTATGAGCGGAAGAGGAGAGGGCAATGGCACCCCACTCCAGTGCTCTTGCCTGGAGAATCCCATGGATGGAGGAGCCTGGTGGGCTGCAGTCCATGGGGTTGCTAGGAGTCGGACATGACTGAGCGACTTCACTTTCACTTTTCACTTTCATGAATTGAAGAAGGAAATGCCAACTCACTCCAGTACTCTTGCCTGGAAAATCCCAGGGACCGGGGAGCCTGTGGGCTGCCGTCTGTGGGGTCGCACAGAATTGGACACGACTGATGTGACTTAGCAGCAGCAGCAGCATGAGCTGAAGACTCATAAACATTACCATTTGTGTTACAACGTAACATTTACCGTTAACTATTTGGACGGGTCCCACTCAGTGGCACTGAGCAGGCGCAATACTGTGCAACCACCACCACCATCTGACCCAAGACTCATATTGATCTTTACGGCATCCTTTTAATGTCTGCTTCCTGTGGCTATTTTGATGTGCACGATGCGTGAAGACCATCAGGCTATGACCACTTGTGAATAATCACATATCTACTGGAATATGTTGTGGAGATTTTTTTACTGGAAAAGGTTGAGTGATCAGACATGTGGACACACCTGCCTGCCTGGACTCCTATCCTAGGGAACAGGCTCCAGAGTATTTTCCCAACTGCCTCCACACTTCCCTTGTCAGAGACAGCAAAAATGGTGACGTTATTCTTCCTCACCCCACGCCCAGTCTTCACACCTTTCAGTGGCTCCCCATCAGCTCCAGGAAAATCCCCACATCCCATCACTGAGCAAGCAAGGCACCTGATGCGACAGGCTGTGCCCTTTCCCGCCCTGTCTCTGCCACTCCCGTGACCCACTTCCCCCTTCAGTCCCCAAGACCATCACCCCACAGGTGGTTTGCTAAACACCGGGCCACACTAGGCCACCCTGGCTTCTCCCACGCCATGCCCTCTTCGGGAGAATGCCTTCATGCCCATCTGTTCTCTGGCAAGCCCCCACGAATGCTAGAAGCCCTTCCTCATTACTCCTTTCTGAAGGAGAATCCTTTATACCTGAGAGCCACCACCGTAGCACCTGCCTCCATGTTCGATGGCATTTACTGTGGGCGATATGATAGTTAAGGGAAGGGGATCTGATCTGATGTCAGCAAGACCTGGGGTTGAATTCCACCTCTGCCACTTACTGGCTGTGGTACCTTGGCTGTGTAACTTAATTTCAGCTTCCTCATCCAAACAACACCCACCTCACAGAGCTATGGTATAAACTTGACAACACTGTGCCTGAACAGGATGTAACAGTTATTCGGGTCTATGGGGTCACATAGAGTCAGACATGACTGAACGACTTAGCAGCAGCAGCAGCAGCAGCAGTGGAAATTATTGTTATGGCTATTTTGTTTACCTGATTATTCAGAAAACTCCTTATAAAATGCATCAATTTCATAGCAAGGAGAGCTACTCCTGATAAGGCAGAATGCCTTCATTAAAAAAGAAAAAAATAATAATTCTTTAGTGTACACTTGTAACAGGAGGTCAGAGAATGCATTTTCTGCCAGGGGCTGAGGGTGGGCCTGGGGGAACATCGCCAGCTTCAGATCCCCACCACTGCCCGCGCCACTCACCTCCCACCACTCGCCCAGCAATAACCCACCACCAGCAGGTTGCTGAACACTCTGGGCTGATCCTGTCACCGTGCTTCTGTATGAATGAGTTCCTTGCTGTGCCCACCCTGGCAGGGGAACTCGGGGGAGCCTGCCTGCCCCTCTCAGCCAGGAGGACCCTTGTGTTCCCTACACAGAAATCCCTGTTCTGGGACTAGGATGTGGGCAGCAATAAATCCTAACTACTATATATGACGCAGACCAACAAGGACCAATTGTGTGGCAGAAGGAACTGTATTCAGTGTCTTATAAAAAAACTATAATGGAAAATAATATGAAAAAGAATATATATTTATGTAAAGTATACATCATAAATTAACTACAAATAAAAACAACACTAAAATTCAATAACTAAACAATAACAACAATTAGTATTTTTTGAACAGCAGAAAAAAGAAGGCTATGGAGGCAGGGCTTGTCACAGACACCTCCATTTACATTAATTTCCATCCTCTGATAAAGTATCTGGCATGATGTTTCTGTTTGTTTTTTGTGTGTGTGTGTGTGTTTTTAACTTTTATTTTATATTGGAGTTACCAGTTCAGTTTAGTGGCTCAGTTGTGTCTGGCTCTTTGCAACCCCATGGACTGCAGCACATCAGGCTTCCCCGTCCATCACCAACTCCCAGAGCTTGCCCAAACTCATGTCCATCAAGTCAGTGATGCCATTCAACAATCTCTTCCTCTGTCATCCCCTTCTCCTCTGCCTTCAATCTTTCCCAGCCTCAAAGTCTTTTCCAATGAGTTGGTTCTTTGCATCAGGTGGTCAAAGTATCAGAACGTCAGCTTCAGCACCAGTCCTTCCAATGAATATTAAGGACTGATTTATTTTAGGATTGACTTTTAGCATCCCCTGGCAGTCCAAGGGACTCTCAAGAGTCTTCTCCAACACCATAGTTCAAAAGCATCAATTCTTCTTCAACTTTCTTTATGGTCTAACTCTCACATCCATATGTAACTACTGGATAAACCATAGCTTTGACTAGATGGACATTTGTTGGCAAAGTAATGTCTCTGCTTTTTAATATGCTGTCTAGGTTGGTCATAACTTTTCTTCCAGGGAGCAAGCATCTTTTAATTTTATGGCTGCAGTCACCATCCGCAGTGATTTTGGAGCCCCCCAAAATAAAGTCTGACACTGTTTCTATTGTTTCCTTATCTATGTGCCATGGAGTGATGGGACCAGATGCCATGATCTTCATTTTTGAAAGTTGAGTTTTAAGCCAGCTTTTCCACTCTCCTCTTTCACTTTCATCACGAGGCTTTTTAGTTCCTCTTCACTTTCTGTCATAAGGGTGGTGTCATCTGCATATCTGAGGTTATTGATATTTCTCCCGGCAATCTTGATTCCAACTTGTGCTTCACCCAGACCAGCATTTCTCATGATGTACTCTGCATATAAGTTAAATAAGCAGGGTGACAATATACAGCCTTGACGTACTCCTTTTCCTATTTGGAGCCAGTCTGCTGTTCCATGTCCAGTTCTAACTATTGCTTCCTGACCTGCATATAGGTTTTTCAAGAGGCAGATCAGGTGGTCTGGTATTCCCATCTCTTTCAGAATTTTCCACACTTTATTGTGATCCACACAGTCAAAGGCTTTGGCATAGTCAATAAAGCAGAAATAGATGTTTTTCTGGAACTGTCTTGCTTTTTCAATAATCCAGTGGATGTTGGCAATTTGATCTCTGGTTCCTCTGCCTTTTCTAAAACCAGCTTGAACATCGGAAGTTCTGGTTCATATACTGTTGAAGCCTCACTTGGAGAATTTTGAGCAATACTTTGCTAGTGTGTGAGATGAGTGCAATTGTGCGGTAGTTTGAGCGTTCTTTGGCATTGTCTTTCTTTGGGATTGGAATGAAAACTGACCTTTTCCAGTCCTGTGGCCACTGCTGAGTTTTCCAGATTTGCTGGCATATTGAGCACAGCACTTTCACAGCATCATCTTTTAGGATTTGAAATAGCTCAACTGGAATTCCATCACCTCCACTAGCTTTGTTCACAATGATGCTTCCTAAGGCCCGCTTGACTTCACATTCCAGGATGTCTGGCTCTAGGTGAATGATGACACCATCATGATTATCTGGGTCATGAAGGTCCTTTTTGTGTAGTTTTTCTATGTATTCTTGCCACCTCTTTTTAATATCTTCTGCTTCTGTTAGGTCCAGACCATTTCTGTCCTTTATTAAACCCATCTTTGCATGAAATGTTCCCTTGGTGTCTCTAATTTTCTTGAAGAGATCTCTAGTTTTCCCATTCTGTTGTTTTCCTCTATTTCTTTGCATTGATCACTGAGGAAGGCTTTCTTATCTCTTCTTGATATTCTTTGGAACTCTGCATTCAGATGGGTATCCCTTTCTTTTTCTCCTTTGCTTTTGTTTCTTTTCTTTTCTCAGCTATTTATAAGGCCTCCTCAGACAGCCATTGTGCCTTTTTGCATTTCTTTTTCTTGGGGGTGGTCTTGATCACTGCCTCCTGTATGAACCTCCATCCATAGTTCTTCAGGCACTCTGTCTATCAGATCTAATCCCTTGAATTTATTTCTCACTTCCACTATATAATTGTAAGGCATTTGATTTAGGTCATACATGAATGGTCTAGTGGTTTTCCCTACTTTCTTCAATTTAAGTCTGAATTTGGCAATAGAGTTCATGATCTGAGCCACAGTCAGCTCCCAGGCTTGTTTTTGCTGACCGTCTAGAGCTTCTCCATTTTCAGCGGCAAAGAATATAATCAGTCTGATTTTAGACTGACCATCTGGGGCTGTCCGTGTGTAGAGTCTTCTCTTGTGTTGTTGGAGTACAGTTGATCAGCCAGGTTGCACTGGTGTCACATGTATAGTGATGTGATTCAGTTATATATATGCATTAGCATTTAGTTGCGAAGTCATGTCTGACTCTTTGCAACCCTGTGGACTGTGGTCCACCAGGCTCCTCTGTCCATGGGATTTCCCAGGCAAAAATACTGAAGTGGGCTGCCATTTCCTTCTCCAGGGGATCCTCCCAGATCAGGGATCGAACCTGTGTCTTCTGTGTCTCATGTATTGGCAGGCTGTTCTTTATCACTGAGCCACCCGGGAAGCCCCATATATATATATACACATGTATCTGTTCTTTATTAGATTCTTGGGATTGACATGTATACACTGCTATATTTAAAACAGATAACCCACAAGGACTATAGCACAAGTAGCTCTGCTCAATATTATGTAACAACCTAAATGGGGAAAGAATTTGAATTTCAAAAACCTACTCCTTACCTTCTCAACCAATATGCTTTGCTCTCCTTCCATGTACCTTGCCCAGCCCAAACTGGCATGATGTGTAGGAAAAGCACTTCCTCTGTCACAACACCCAGCACACTTCTTTACAATCAGTGGTTGCTGAAGAAGTCCATGAGGCTATTACACTGCAGTTGTGTGAAACCAAGTATGGGCCCAAGTCCAGTTGTGTGTTAGCCTTGCCACGCTGCGTAACCTGCCGCAAGGTATCATATCTCGGAGCTGCAGCTCTCTCGTCTGCAAAATGGGAAACACAAGACACATCTTCCCATAGGAACAGGGTCGTGGCCAAAGCAGGTTGTAAACTGCAGAGCCCATTGTGAAAGGGATGCGGCCACGTGTGTTTGGAGCTGGAAGCAGGAAGGGAGGACGCAGGAAGGAAGATGACAGAAGAGAAGGGGAAAATGCTCTGCACCCAGCAGGACATCAGCTGGATGCCTACTCCAGACATGCTGCTTCTCTAGCGGGAGAAAGTCGGGGCTTCGCCTCTTCCCAGGAAGGGCTCGCCTCTGTCCCAGGAAGGGCTGTTTGAGCCAATTCCCTGTGTATTTGGCAAAGTTATTGGCCCTCTCTGGAGGGAAGTAATGCATCCTACAACCTCATGCCTCACGATAGGGAACAAGAGTACAGGAAATACAGCTGGTCTTGTCTGCCGGACCAGGCGACAACCCACCAAGGGGCTGCATGGGGGAAACTCTCCGTGAGACTGGGGTGGGGAGATGTGTCTGGGAATCTCACAGTTCTTTGCTGGGCAAACAGAACAGCACAGGTGGTAAATGGGTGAGTATGGGCTGTTAGTGCCGACTGAGTCTGTGTCATCATTCCCAACCACAGTGGGTGTGGGCAGCCTCGCCTGCCTGGTGCCAGCCTAGGTATGGAGACCGGATACTAAGGGAGGGGCCCATAGGATCCTTACTTGGGAAGACTGTGCACAATCATGAACGCACGTCTCAGAAAGTGCCCATCTCCACACCACCCTGAGTGCCCTAGCGAGGCCTCCTGCACACAGCAGGTGCTATGAAATTAGGTTGACCACATAAAAGGATCTGATCTAACTGATGTCTCTTTGTGTATGTTTATATTTATTGTGGGGTTTCCCAGGTAGCACAAGTGGTAAAGAACCTGCCTGCTAATGCAGAAGACATAAGAGACTCAGGTTTGATTCCTGGGTTGGGAAGATCCCCTGGAGGAGGGCATGGCAACCCACTCCAGTATTCTTGCCTGGAGAATCCCATGGACAGAGGAGCCTGGAGGGCTACAGTCCACGGGGTCGCAAAGAGTCGGACACGACTGAAGGGACTCGGCACACATGCATATCTACTGTGTGTCCTGTGTGATAATGAAAAATAACTGACATTTATTGCATTCATGTGTACAGTGCCCCAAGAAGCACTCTGCATGTATTCATTTACTTAATCCTCCAAAAGCCCTGTGAAATAGATACGATTCTTAACCTCATTTACCAATGTGGAAAATAAAGTACAGAAGTGTAAGAAACTGTCCAAGGTCACACAAATAATCAATGATAGATATAGAGTTCAAACACAAGTATTACTGCTTCAGGACACATACAGTTTCTACACACACACACACATGCATGCACACACTTTATCTACTGTGTGTCCTGTGTGATAATGAAAAATAACTGACATTTATTGCATTCATGTGTACAGTGCCCCAAGAAGCACTCTGCATGTATTCATTTACTTAATCCTCCAAAAGCCCTGTGAAATAGATACGATTCTTAACCTCATTTACCAATGTGGAAAATAAAGTACAGAAGTGTAAGAAACTGTCCAAGGTCACACAAATAATCAATGATAGATATAGAGTTCAAACACAAGTATTACTGCTTCAGGACACATACAGTTTCTACACACACACACACATGCATGCACACACTTTATTCACATACTTTTGTATGTATGTGTAAAATCAAGTCTACATACTGTATTCATATGTAAATCTATATGCATACAGTTTATTCCCGGCATGACTGTCCCACATGAAATTTTCATTAGATTTCTCAGCCTTCCTGAGCAACCCCAAATGTACACATGTATATAAAATCATTTTACTGGTAGTAGTAAATTTCAGTAGCACATATATCAAACTGAGGGAGAAGAGGGATGAAGCCAAGTTAGTTAGGGGAACAACTTATCTGTATTAGAACCAAAGGTTTCTAGATTGAACAACAGAAGGAAACAGTCCAAAGGCAGAAGGAACAAGTCTCACACACGGGTTTAGAAAGTGATGGCAAACAGGCAATGAGCGCATCAGGGGAGGGAGGCAGAGCATCCCATCACACGGAAGAAAAATTGCTGTGGAGCCACTCAGTAATTCATGACCGGAACACGAAGCAGGCGCTGCAGCAGGGATAAAATAAGAAACAAATAGGGTAGACAGGGATGGAACATAATTACAGAGCCACTCAATCGGCTGGCACCGTTTACCGGAGAATAAGTTGCCTGCATGAGAATTTGCATACAAATGAGATACTGAAAGCACAGGGACGGGACAGTGATAAGACCTCATACATGTTATTAAAGCATGTCAGTAGGGAAAAAATCATTCAATTGATACCGTGTAGGTTTAACGACATAACATGCCAAAATAAAATTTAAATGGTATCCTTGGCTTCAAAACAGATATGTAGCTTTCAATTCAGAATGCTAACGGATATTTTGTGTGTGTCTATCTCATTCATTTTGTTTTTTCTCTTTTAAAAATTTTGTATTCATTTTTAAAATTTGAAGCATAGCTGATTTACCATGTTGTGTTAGTTTCAAGCGTGCAGCACAGAGATTCAGTTACATATATATATATGTACATATCTATGTATACGGGCTTCCCTGGTGGCTCAGATTGTAAGGAGTCCACCTGCAGTGTGGGAGACCTGGGTTTGATTCCTGGGTCGGGAAGATCCCCTAGAGAAGGCAATGGCAACCCACTCCAGTATCCTTGCCTGGAAAATTCCATGGACAGAGGAGCCTGGCGGGGGCGACAGTCCATGGGGTCACAAAGAATCGGACACGACTTAGTGACTTCATTTTCACTTTCACTTTATGTATGTATATTCTTGGCCTCATGTATTTGAAGTATTATTTTAGGAACAAATATTTAAAATAAATATTGAAGTATCAGTTCTCCCACTGGTTAAATGTAATCATTGCTTTAATTTTTAACTTTCATGAACGTTTTTGTATTCTCTTGTTCTATGCTGCATCTAATTCCTAAATAAGACTTTTAAAGAATAATTTCTGCCAATCTTTCATTGCTAATGTTGACATAATCTTCCTTTATACGTAAGACAATAATGTTGTTGAACATCGCTCAGTTGTGTCCAACTCTCTGTGACCCCATGGACTATATAGTCCATGGAATTCTCCAGGCCAAAATACTGGAATGGGTAGCCTTTCCCTTCTGCAGGGGATCTTCTCAACCAAGGGATCGAACCCAGGTCTCTTGCATTGCAGGTGGATTACTAACCAGCCGAGCCACCAGGAAAGCCCAAGGATACTGGAGTGGGTAGCCTATCCCTTCTCCAGTGGATCTTCCCGACCCAGGAATCGAACCGCGGTCTCTTGCATTGCAGGCAGATTCTTTACCACCTGAACTGCCAGGGAAGTCCTGAAACTGAATCACTGCACTGAACACCTGAAATGAACACAACATGGTAAATCAACTATACTACAATAAAAAATTATATTTACAAAAAAGGCACCCCTGCCACAAAGCATCCACGTCACACAACAGAGATGTAGATGCAAGGCCTGGCCTGGTCCCTGCTCATCCTCCCTCACTCCCAGCCAGGTGCTTCCCATGGGAGTTGCTCCTTGGGCCCCCTACCTGGACTTACCTGTCCCGAGACAGGCAGTGAAGACCTCTCTGCAGGTGGCTGCTGAATCAGATGCTCGGGTGGCAGACACTTTCTGCCCATGCTCAGTGGACTGGGGTACAGAGGACAAAGATGGATGCCGCTTATCATACTCTCTCTCTGGTCTCAGGGACTGCAGGCCGTGTGGTCACACATGGTCTGCTTAAGCAGTTCTCTGAGAAGTACCAGGAAAAGCTGCTCAAGGCTCGAGGGGGACCAAGCTGAAGTTTTCGGCATCCCTAAGCTCCTTACACGACATCCTGAGCTCCTTAAGGGCTCAGAGGTCCTCCAGCCCGGGAGTGCTTGTTGGTTGGTTGGGAAACTCTGTTCTAAGGTACAGAAGCTAAGAGAGGGTTATTATTTCCATACCCTGTAGGCCCTTGGCTGATACCTGTTATACTGCATTCCTGCATTTGGGGTTTTTAGTTACCAATTTGACTGTCCTCAAAATTTGCCTTTTCTCTATTTGATACCATGTTTCAGGGCACATTAATGTTTCTGCTTGTTTTAATTTTGTTAGTAATTATGCTTTATACCAATTTATAAAATTATTCCATTTCTCATTATAATTACAATTGTACATTGAATTTAACTTTGTATGAATATAAATACTGCCCCCCTTGCCTTGTTTATGTTTTGCATATTCCTGAGAGTCTTTATTGATTCTTTTACATTTCTTTGTCATTTTGATTTACATATTCGGAGCCTAGAAGCTTAGTTAGAGTTTATGTTTCAGCTGGTATTTGCCCTTTAGAAAAGGAGTTTTCCCCTATTTATTTTTATTGTCTTAATTCAATTGCCTTTTCTTCTGTTATTTTTCAGGGTTCTTCTTTTTTATATTTCTATGTAAATTATGTATTCCTTTTTGAAAGGTAGAGATCCTGTTGTAATTCCATTGTTTTTTATTCTCTAAACCTTGTCATTTTGAAACTGGTAAAAACATAAGCAATATTTACTGTTTTAATTTTAGTAAACTGATATAACGTCTCACAGAGCAGCCTATTAAATAGAGCTACTAATGGCACAATAATTTCAGTAATTCTAGTGGGAACTGGTGGTAACTGAGAGTGTACCATGTACTAGAAACTATTGTACATTGAATTTAACTTTGTATGAATATAAATACTGCCCCCCTTGCCTTGTTTATGTTTTGCATATTCCTGAGAGTCTTTATTGATTCTTTTACATTTCTTTGTCATTTTGATTTACATATTCGGAGCCTAGAAGCTTAGTTAGAGTTTATGTTTCAGCTGGTATTTGCCCTTTAGAAAAAGAGTTTTCCCCTATTTATTTTTATTGTCTTAATTCAATTGCCTTTTCTTCTGTTATTTTTCAGGGTTCTTCTTTTTTATATTTCTATGTAAATTATGCATTCCTTTTTGAAAGGTAGAGATCCTGTTGTAATTCCATTGTTTTTTATTCTCTAAACCTTGTCATTTTGAAACTGGTAAAAACATAAGCAATATTTACTGTTTTAATTTTAGTAAACTGATATAACGTCTCACAGAGCAGCCTATTAAATAGAGCTACTAATGGCACAATAATTTCAGTAATTCTAGTGGGAACTGGTGGTAACTGAGAGTGTACCATGTACTAGAAACCTGAGTTAAGGGCTTCAAGATGGGATACAGGGATGGAGCTCCCAAGGCTGAGTGCCCGGCCAAGGCCAAGGGCTAGCAGAGTTGAAGCTGGATGCTGAATCCAGGCTGTGTGATCCCAGAGGCTAACCCCAAATCCAAAGGGATGCCCTCAGACACCACCTAAGGGACAGACAGTCTCTTTTCCCTAAGTGGCCTCTGCAGTTCCTCCAAGGATGCTCAGAAAGTCCTCTTAGCCAAAGATCATTGGGGAAAAAGGATCATTGGGATTTACTTTGAGTGAATCCATTTCACGTGGAGAACAAAACTTGATACTCAATAGAGAAACAAGAAGTCTGATTGCAACTTAATCTTTAAAAATCAAGTGAAGAATTAAGAGAGTAAGTTTATCTTACATTTACGAAAGTGTTGGTTATCATTGTAATTACATGCTCATTCTTAAAGGCAAACAGGAGTGCCTTAAGCTGAATATTCTTTGGTTGGCTTTTGGAAAGCCAGTATTTCTGGAAAAAGAGCTGGATGGCACATAAGGACATCCTTCACTTCACATGGTTTTATGACAAAAGCGTGAAGAAAGTGTCTCTTGTATTTAAATTAAAAAAGAAGCAGCAACAGTAAAGGATTTATATATTTGCTTAATGTCTCTCTTAATCCTTGACATTAAAAATCACTCTCTCTTGAAATGCCTAAGTGGGGATTTTCTCTTCAATTTTTAACTAGCGGAATTCTGCTGAACTGCATTAGATAATAGTTTTACATGTGATTCAAAGAGCTCTCCAAGACCACTATTATCCGCTTCATGAAATCCCACCCTCTCTAGCAAAATGGATGGACTTGCATTGCCTGTTCACTGCATTGCACTGTCCTGTTCTGCTTAACGTCTGACCAGTGAGGAGGGACATAGTGTACCAGTCTTGGTCCCTGCAGGAAACAGATGGCCTCCTCACTCAGATGGTATAATGGAGGAGAGTTTAATACAGAAAACTTTTTAAATGCTGTTGGGCTAGGGGAAACCAGTAGAGGATGCTGCAGGATATCTGGGTTAGCAATGTCAGGAAGCCATTACCGGTCACCCTTATTCCTCAAACCACCTCCCATGACCCAAGCTGCATAGCTGGTGCTGCAGGGCAGGGATGCTTTGCAAGAGCTGTTGTTTAGATAGAAGGACACAGCCATTTGCAGTGACTCAGCTGAGAGGGAGTGTTACCCTGACATCACTTTTGTACTATCTTCTGCTCTCCTACCAGTGACAGCCATTGGCCAAACCCAGTGGAATCCAAACAAGGGAGGGACTTCCCTGGCAGTTCAGTTCCTAGCCAATGCAGGGAAGGTTCAATCCCTGGTCTGAGAGGATTCCACATCCCACAGGGCAACTAAGTCTGCACTCTAGAGCCTGTGATCCCCAAGAGAAGCCACCACAATGAGAAGCCTGTGTGCCACAACTAGAAAGTAGCCACCACTCGCTGCAACCAGAGAGAGTCAACACGCAGCAAGAAAGACCCAGCACAGCCAAAAATAAACAAAAAAATTAATAAAAGTACAAGTTAAAAAAAAGCAAGGAAGCCCAATGACTATATTTATAAAGTTCAGACTCTCAGATCACAGTGTGGGAAAGGAGAACTTGAACATGAAAGTGAAAATCACTCAGCTGTGTCTGACTCACTGAGACCCCATGGACCATAGCCTGCCAGGCTCCTCTGTCCATAGGATTCTCCAGGCAAGAATACTGGCATGGGTTGCCATTCCCTTCTCCAGGGGATCATCCCAACCCAGGGATCAAAGCCAGGTCTCCTGCATGGCAGGAGGTTTCTTTACCATAGGAGGCCAAAAAAAAAATTTATCATCTGACATATTTTGCTCCCCCACAGACTGTAACCCACCATGGGCTACAGAAACTATCACAAATATTTTCTGGCATTTTGAGGCCAAGAGGCCATATCTAAGTTTTCAAGCCTTAACTTAATCACCAGTTTCACAATCTTACTTGATTTATAAGGTTTAATGAGCAAATGGAAGTTTTAGAAAGGAATTAAGAGGGAAATCACTCCATATTGTATCATACTTTGAATGACTTAAGAAAAATTTGAAATGCAAAGTTACTCCTGGCCCCTTTTTGAACACATTCAGATCTGAAATGAATGTCATCTAGAATAATCATTAAAATCTATTTGCTTCTATACGTTCAGAATAATTGCCCTGTTTTTGAACATGCTGATGGTTAACACTGGGCAAATAAAGGCAGAAGGAATAGAATACCTCATCCTGATAAAAAGCTTTGTCCAGGCTACACTTGCAGACACAAGCACTTGTTTCTAGCTGGTGAGTCATTTACTTACTTCCAAAACGTAGCTTCCTTCTATCTACCCAACTAGGAGACAGGCCATTCACTAGTGTAGAAGATTCCTTTCAATTCAATTTAACACTACTTCAACAAACATTCTGCAAGGCTGACCATGCCTCGTGGTCCACAGCTCTTGTGAATCCTGAGTGTTTCATCTCTGGAGGCTTGTTATCTCCTCTGGCTACGGTCTGGGAGCCTGGACCTAGAGCATCTGTGTGAGTCTAAGCCATGTCTTAGGTACAGTCCCCCAGAAATAGGTTCTTGAGACAAAGATTCTAGTGCAAATCATTTCTTTGGGAGATGAAGAAAACATCAGTAGGGTAGTTGGGTAGAGAGAGACAGGAAAGGGAAGACATCCAAAAGAAGGTGTTATCAAGCCACTGTGGCCAACTGGAATTTAACCTTCTGGGAAAATGAAATAGGAACCCACATAGAACATACAACTCAAGAGCTAGGGACTGGAGTGTTTACAAAACAACTTCTATCTGTCATTGGTTGAAAGCTGCTTGCTGGAGGGACTAGTTGCTGAGACCTTCAGTCTGCCACAGATGAAAGCAAAACGAGGTTTGAAAGCTAGAGAAAATCCTCAGGCATGGAAGTACAGGCCTTGGCAGGTGGCTGTCAGATTGGCATATTCTAAGGTGTAGTTGTGGCCAGGGGATTGGGTGACCAACAACTCCTGCTACCCCACGGCTCTCTCCCGTCACTTTCTAACACCACCAGTTCTGGGGAATTATGTTCTTGTCTTGAAGCAGGGAGACCTCTACTCTCCCTACTCTGTTTCTCTCAAGAGTTTTGTTGAGTCTTCAGACTTAGAGAACAAATTTATGGTTGCCAGCAGGGGGAAGGATGCGGGGAAGGGATAGTTAGGGAGTTTGGGATGGACACGTGCACACTGCTGTACTTAAAATGAATGACCAACAAGGTCCTACACTATAGCACAGGGAACTCTGCTCAGTGGTACGTGGTAGCCTGGATGGGAGGAGATTTTGTGGGGAAGGAATACATGTATGTGTCTTGCTGAGTTCCTTTGCTGTTCACCTGAAACTATGATAACACTGTTTATTGGCTATACCCCAGTACAAAAAAGGCGGGGGTGCTTCCCAGGTGACTCAGTGGAAAAGAATCTGCCTGCAAATGCAGGAGACACAGGGGACGTGGGTTCGATGACTGGGTTGGTAAGATCCCCTGGGGATGAAAATGGCAACCCGATCTGGTATTCTTGCCTGGAAAATTCCATGCACAGAGGAGCCTGGTGGGCTACAGTCTGTGGGGTTGTAAAGAGTGGGATACGACTGAACGACTGAGAACAGCACAAAATAAAAAGTGTTTTTTCTATTTTATTTTGTTGAATGTTGCCATTCTCTAAGTTATTCTGAAGTTCTAGGCTTTCAGAACACCAAAGTCTGCAAGTGACATGCCTCCTGACTCTCTAGTCTATTCTATTCCCACATGAGACAATGGGCACAGAATGAACTCTCTGTAGAAATGGATAAAATTAAATGGAGGGAAAACTGGGAAGTTTAACATCTCAAAACTTCACTCTTCATAGATCCCACCACTGTTATTTCATTAGATATTTCATCATCCCATGCACAACAGAAAATATTACCATGAGAACACTCACAAATACTAGTACTAGTAAGTTTGAACAACTAGAGTCAAATAAAAAATAATATATAATCTTTGGCATCTGCATGCTTATAATCCAAATTTTTTTTTAATTAAATGCCTAGAGAGTATTTTTCTTTAGGCTATGATGATTCCATCATTTGTAGTAGACAAACGCTTCAGCTGAAGACAAGTAGACATGTAAATACACAGTAAATTTGTTTGAGGGTACGGGAGAGATGCTGGGACAGATGCCAGCACTTGAGGGGCCAAAGCTTTTGAGAAAAAGGAAACCCATTAAAAAGCCAACTATTTTCATTTCTCTTAGGGCATTTGTGGATTCCTGACACAAAGAGAAGGCTGAACTGGGCAGAAGAATGTTATAAAGAATCAGATAAGCCGGAAGAGCTTTTGCTAATCTTAATCTCACAGGGATGCGAAGGCAAAACAGGAGTTTGGGGTTGCTGAGGCAGCACAGACTTGAAGGCTCAGTACACAAAAGGAAGAGAAACTCAGGAAAGTGAGTCTGACACCCCATAGCAGTTTTCCCCTTGAAGCACTTCCTGATTCTTAATTTCTGTAACAAAAAACGCTCAGAAACTTCTAAAAATATAGCTGGAAAGTACTGCAGATATTTTAGTGCTTTTGTATATCTGGGGAGATAAAAATTGTGAGTCCAGCACCCTTCAAGCTCTAGTAAACACCCACACTTTCAGCTGAGAGTCTGGAGTACATACTAAATGTAGTTCGATCAGAGAGAGTCTTATGAAGTCTATCACATAGGATGATATTAATCCTCTCTGAAGGAAGAAAATAAAACATACTCAGTCGCCTCAATTTTCATACATATGACAATTAAAAATATCAAGTATACAGAAAACAAAGTCAAGGGAAAAATAAGCAATAAAAATAGATGCAAAAGTGATCAAAATAATTAATTACTGTACACCATTCACATTATATTAGACAGATTTTCCTGGTGGCTCAGACAGCAAAAGCATCTGCCTACAATGGGGAAGACCCAGGTTTGATCCCTGGGTTGGGAAGATCTCCTAGAGAAGGCAACCCACTCCAGTACTCCTCCCTGGAAAATCCCATGGATGAGGAGACTGGTAGACTGCAATCCATGGGGTCACAAAGAGTCAGACATGACTGAGTAACTTCACTTCACTATTCATGTATAGGATTAATGAGTTTCTAAGAGCAGATGATACAATGAAGAATTTCAATAGAAAACTCTAATATATTAAAGGGAAATTCTAGAAGTTAAAAATATAACTGAGATTTTAGGCAGAACACTCTGACATAAATATCCAGTGTTTTCTGGATCTGTCTCTTAAAGTAAAGGAAATAAAAGCAAAAATAAACAAATTGGACCTTCTTAAACTAAAAAGTTTTTGCATAGCAAAGGAAATCATAAACAAAATGACAAGAAAACCTACTGAATGGGAGAAAATATTTGCAAGTGATATGACCAATAAGGGATTAATATCCAACATATATGAACAGCTATTACAACTCAACACCATAAAACCAAACAATTCGATTAAAAAATTGGCAGAAGATTTGAATAGACATTTTTCCAGGAAATGCAGGTGGCCAACAGGAACATGAAAAGATGTTCAGCATCACTAATCATCAGGGAAACGAAAATCAAAACCACGAGATATCATGTCACATGTGTCAGAATGGCTATCATCAAAAAGAACACAAATAACAAAATGGTGAGGATGTGGAGAAAAGGGAGCCACCTACACTGCTAAGGGGATTATAAATTGGTACAGCTACTATGGAAAACTGTATGGAGGTTTTAAAAAAACTAAAAGTAGAGCTACTATGCTGCTGTTGCTGCTGCTAAGTGCTTCAGTCGTGTCTGGCTCTGTGCGACCCCATAGACGGAAGCCCACCAGACTCCCCCGTCCCTGGGATTCTCCAGGCAAGAACACTGGAGTGGGTTGCCATTTCCTTCTCCAGTGCATGAAGCAAAAACTGAAAGTGAAGTCGCTCAGTCGTGTCCGACTCTTAGCGACCCCATGGACTGCAGCCCACCTGGCTCCTCTGTCCATGGGATTCTCCAGGCAAGAGTACTGGAGTGGGGTGCCACTGCCTTATGACCCATCAATTCCACACCTGGGTATTTATTTTTAAAAAAACACCCAATAATCCAAAAGATACATGCATCTCCCATGTTCATAGCAACATTATTTACAGTTGCCAAGATACAGAAGCAACCTAAATGTTTGTCAACAGATGAATGGATAAAGAAGATATATATATACCACTTAACCACTTCAATTTAAAGGCACAGCTTGTCAAAAACAAATGGAATTTAAAACAATCACAACCCAAGTACATGCAGCTTATAAGAATCTAATTGAAACATAAAGACAAAAAGAGGTTAAAAGTAAAAGAATGGAAAAAAATAATCATGCTAACACTAGTCAAAAGAAAGTTTTTATCTCAATAGATGCAGAGAAAGCCTTTGACAAAATTCAACATCCACTTATGATTAAAAAAAACCCTCCAGAAAGCAGGAATAGAAGGAACATACTTCAACATAATAAAAGCTATATATGACAAACCCACAGCAAACATAATTATTATTGGTGAAACATTGAAAGCATTTCCCCTAAAGTCAGGAACAAGACAAGGGTGCCCACTCTCACCACTATTATTCAACATAGTTTTGGAAGTTTTGGCCACAGCAATCAGAGCAGAAAAAGAAATAAAAGGAATCCAGATTGGAAAAGAAGAAGTAAAACTCTCACTGTGTGCAGATGACATGATCCTCTACATAGAAAACCCTAAAGACTCCACCAGAAAATTACTAGAGCTAATCAATGAATATAGTACAGTTGCAGGATATAAAATCAACACACAGAAATCCCTTGCATTCCTATACATGACAACACATTAAAAAGATCATACACCATGACCAAGTGGGCTTTATCCCAGGGATGCAAGAATTCTTCAATATCAGCAAATCAATCAATGTAATACACCACATTAACAAATTGAACAATAAAATCCATATGATTATCTCAATAGATGCACAGAAAGCCTTTGACAAAATTCAATATGCATTTATGATAAAAACTCTCAAGAAAGCATGAATAGAGGGAACATACCTCAACATAATAAAAACTATATATGACAAACCCACAGCAAACATTATCTTCAATGGTTAAACATTGAAAGCATTTCCCCTAAAATCAGGAACAAGACAAGGGTGCCCACTTTCACCATTATTATTCAACATAGTTTTGGAAGTTTTGGCCACAGCAATCAGAGCAGAAAAAGAAATAAAAGGAATCCAGATTGGAAAATAAAAAGTAAAACTCTCACTGTTTGCAGATGACATTATCCTCTACATAGAAAACCCTAAAGACTCCACCAGAAAATTACTAGAGCTAATCAATGAATATAGTAAAGTTGCAGGATATAAAATCAACACACAGAAATCCCTTGCATTCCTATACACTAATAATGAGAAAATAGAAAGAGAAATTAAGGAAGCAATTCCATTCACTACTTCAACAAAAAGAATAAAATACTTAGGAATATATCTACCTAAAGAAACTAAAGACCTATGTAAAAAAAGTATAAAACACTGGTGAAAGAAATCAAAGAGGACACTAATAGATGGAGAAATATACCATGTTCGTGGATTGGAAGAATCAATATAGTGAAGATGAATATATTACCCAAAGCAATTTATATTCAATGCAATCCCTATCAAGCTACCAACAGTATTTTCCACAGAGCTAGAACAAATAATTTCACAATTTGTATGGAAACACAAAAATCTTCAAATAGCCAAAGTAATCTTGAGAAAGAAGAATGGAACGGAAGAATCAATCTGTCTGACTTCAGGTTCTACTATAAAGCCACAGTCATCAAGACTGTATGGTACTGGCCCAAAGACAGAATTATAGATCAATGGAACGAAATAGGAAGTCCAGAGATAAACCCACGCACCTATGGACACCTTATCTTTGACAAAGGAGGCAAAAATATACAATGGAGAAAAGACAATCTCTTTAACAAGTGGTGCTGGGAAAACTGGTCAAACACTTGTAAAAGAATGAAACTAGAACACTTTCTAACACCATACAGAAAAATAAACTCAAAATGGATTAAAGATCTAAACGTAAGACCAGAAACTATAAAACTTCTAGAGGAGAACATAGGCAAAACACACTCTGACATCCATCACAGCAAGATCCTCTATGACCCACCTCCCAGAATATTGGAAATAAAAGCAAAAATAGTCAAATGGGACCTAATTAAAAGTAAAAGCTTCTGCACAACAAAACTTTTTTTTATATATAAATTTATTTATTTTAAAATTGGAGGTTAATTACTTTACAATATTGTATTGATTTTGCCATACATCAACATGAATCTGCCACAAGTATACACGTGTTCCCCATCCTGAATCCCCCTCCTTCCTCCTTCCCTGTACCATCCCTCTATGTTGTCTCAGTGCACCAGCCCCAAGCATCCAGTATCATGCATCAAACCTGGACTGGTGATTCATTTCATATATGATATTATACATGTTTCAATGCCATTCTCCCAAATCACTCCACCCTCTCCCTCTCCCACAGAGTCTAAAAGACTGTTCTATACATCTGTGTCTCTTTTGCTGTCTCACATACAGGGTTATCGTTACCATCTTTCTAAATTCTATGCTGGGCATACACACCAAGGAAACCAGAATTGAGAGACATGTGTATCCCAGTGTTCATTGCAGCACTGTTTATAATAGCTAGGACATGGAAGCAACCTAGATGTCCATCAGCATATGAATGGATAAGAAAGCTGTGGTACATATACACAATGGATTATTACTCAGCCATTAAAAAAAATACAACAAAAAAATTTTTAAATGGCTTTATAACCAGAAAAACTTCAAGGTAAACAAAACAGGTAAACATGTATCAGTTTTTTGGGAACATGTAAACAGGGCCTGAGCACATGAATTATTCACCAGAATATCTTAACTCTGAGTATATTCCATAACTCAGCAGTTCTACTTCTGTTGGAAAACCTACACATGCTTACCAGGAGACACATAAGGAAGTGTATTAAAAATTGTAAAAAGCAGAACTCTGGAAATAAGGCAAATGTTTATCATTGGAAGATTGGATAAATAATTGCATTATATTCAGACAGTGATATTCATGAATAAGTTAATATGCACTCTTAAAGTTTGTGCATATTTTCCTATGTATATTTCAAGCAAAATTTAATTGTAATATTGAGTAAACTAGAATTTTATTTTTTGGTACTTTTAATGATACAGAACTCAATTATTTTCTATTGATCAATCATGATACAGTTATTGCATTAAACAAAAATCATAACAGTAGAAGACATTTATTATTTTTCACAATCAATAGCCAGACAAAATATAATAATCATTATGATTGCAAACCATAATGGAAGCATGTATAACCTAACAATATAAAATAATTACATACCATTTGAGGAATTATTAGAGTGATGTGGTAAGTGGAAGTGCATACATGCACTTAAACCTGGAACAAACAAGAAAATGATAATAGGATAATACATATCAAAATATAATTTTCTATATTGATATTGAGAAATATTAAAAATACTATTGAGTAAAAAAATGCAGTGTAGTGCAATAGATACAATTTATGTTAACTTCAACAAGTGACCCAAAGAAGAATATCATAGTATATACATTTTGCATATGTATATATGCATGCATGTATATGCTTGTGTGTATATATATATATTCTGTTCATGGAGTTCTCATAGCAAGAATACTGGAGTGATTTGCCATTCCCTCCTCTAGTGAACCACATTTTGTTAGAACTCTTTACTCTGACCCGTCTGTTTTGGGTGGCTCTGCATGGATGACTCATGGCTTCACTGAGTTCATAGCCCCTTTTCTATGGCAAGGTTGTGATCCATGAAGATGTGTCCTTTTCATCATAGGGGACTGGAATGCAAAAGTAGAAAGTCAGGAGATACCTGGAAAAACAGGCAAGTTTGGCTTGGAGTACAAAATGAAGCAGGGCAAAGCCTAACAGAATTTTGCCAAGAAAACACACTGATCATCGCGAACACCCTTTTCCAACAACACAAGAGACAACTCTACACATGGACATCATCAAATGGTCAACACCGAAATAAGATTGATTGTATTATTTACATCCAAAGATGAAAAAGTTACATACAGTTAGGAAAACCAAGACCTGGAACTGACTGTGGCTCAGATCATCAATTCCTTATTGCAATTTCAGGCTTCAGTTGAAGAAAGTAGGGAAAAACACTAGGCCGTTCAGTTATGACCTGAATAAAACCCCTTATGATTATACAGTGCAGATGAGAAATAGATTCAAGCTATTTTTCTTGTAGAGTGCCTGAAGAACTATGGACGGAGGTTCATAACATTTTGCAGGAGACAATGACCAAAACCATCTCAAATAAAAAGAAATGCAAGAAGGCAAAGCAGGTGTTTAAGGAGGCTTTACAAGTAGCTGAGGAAAGAAGAGAGGCAAAAGACAAAGGAGAAAGGGAGAGATATACCCAACTGAACACAGATTTCCAGAGAATACCGAGGTGAAATAAGAAGGCCTTCCTAAATGAACAATGCAAAGAAATAGAGGAAAATAATAGAATGGGAAAGATTAGAGATCTCTTCAAAAAAAAAAAAAAAACTGGAGAAATCAAGGGGATATTTCATGCACCATAGGCATGATAAAGGACAGAAACAGCAAGGACCTAATGGAAGCAGAAGAGATGAAGAACAGGTGGCAATAATATACAGAACTATACAAAAAAGTCCTTACTGACCTAGATATCCATGATTGTGTGGTCAGTCACCTAGACCCAGAGATCCTGGAGTGTGAAGTCAAGTGGCCTTAGGAAGCATACTATGAACAAAACAAGGGAAGATGATGAAATTCCAGCTAAGTTATTTCAAATCTTAAGAGATGATGCTGTTAAAATGCTGCACCCAGTATGGCATCAACTTGTAAAACTCAACAGTAGCCACAGGGCTGGACAGGTCATTTTCATTCTAATCCCAAAGAAAGGCAATTTCAAAGGATGTTTAAACTACCATAAAGTTTGGCTCATTTCACGTGCTAATAATGTTATGCTCAAAATCCTTCAAGCTAGGCTTCAGCAGTGTATGAATCAAGAACTCCCAGATGTACAAGCTCGGTTTAGAAAAGGCAAAGGAATCAGAGATCAAATTGCAAACATTTGTTGGATCATGGAGAAAACAATGGAGTTCCAGGAAAATATCTACTTCAGCCTCATTGACTACATGAAAGCCTTTGACCATATGGATCACAACAAACTATGGGAAATTCTTAAAGAGATGGGAATATCAGACTACCTTACCTGCCTCCTGAAAATCCTGTATGCATGTCAAGAAGCAAGTTAAAACCTTACATAGAACAACTGACTGGTTCAAAATTGGCAAAAGAGTATGACAAGGCTATATATGGTCACCCTGTTTGTTCAACTGTTATGCAGACTATATCATGAAATGCCAGGCTGAATGAATCACAAGCTGAAATCAAGATTGCTGGGAGACATATTGAAAGCTTCAGACATGCAGATGATACCACCCTAATGACGGAAAGCAAAGAGGAACTAAAGAACCTCTTGATGAAGGTGAAAGAGGAGAGTGAAGAAGCTGGCTTAAAAGTCACCATTTAAAAAACTAAAATTATGGCATATGGCCCCATCACAGGTTTTTATTTTCTCGGGCTCCAAAATTACTGCTGACAGTGACTGCAGCCACAAAATTCAAAGACACTTGCTCCTTTGAAGGAATGATATGACAAAAATAGGCAGTGTATTAAAAAGCAGAGTCATCCATTCATCTGCTGATGGACATCTAGGTTGTTTCCATGTCCTGGCTATTATAAACAGTGCTGCAATAACATTGGGGTACACGTGTCTCTTTCAGTTCTGGTTTCCTCGGTGTGTATGCCCAGCAGTAGAACTGCTGGATCATAAGGCAGTTCTATTTGCAATTTTTTAAGGATTCTCCACACTGTTCTCCATAGTGGCTATACTAATTTGCATTCCCACCAACAGTGTAAGAGGGTTCCCTTTTCTCCACACCCTCTCCAGCATTTATTGCTTGTTGACTTTTGGATCGCAGCCATTCTGACTGGTATGAAATGGTACCTCATTGTGGTTTTGATTTGCATTTCTCTGATAATGACTGATGTTGAGCATCTTTTCATGTGTTTGTTAGCTGATTATACAGAGTGAAGTAAGCCAGAAAGAAAAACACCAATACAGTATACTTACACATATATATGGAATTTAGAATGATGGTAATGATAAACCTGTACGCAAGACAGCAAAAGAGACACAGATGTATAGAACGGCCTTTTGGACTCTGTGGGAGAGGGAGAGGGTGGGATGGGTTGGCAGAGTGGCAGTGTAACATGTGTGATATCATAAGTGAAACAAATCGCTGGTCCAGGTTTGATGCAGGATGCAGGATGCTTGGGACTGATGCACGAGGATAATCCAGAGAGAGGGTGTGGGGCGGGAGGGGGGAGGTGGGGGTCAGGATTGGGAGTTCATGTACACTCGTGGCTGATTCATGTCGATGTATAGCAAAACGAATACAGTATTGTAAAGCAAAACAAACTAAAAAATAAAAATTAATTAAAGAAAAAAAAATAAAAAGCAGAGTCATCACTTTGCCAACAAAGGTCCATCTAGTCAAAGCTATAGTTTTTCCAGTAGTCATGTATGGATGTGTAAGTTGGACCATAAAGAAGGCTGAGCATCAAAGAATTAATGCTTTCAAACTGTCTTGCTGGATAAGACTCTTGAGAGTCTCTTGGACAGCAAGGAGATAAAACCAGCCAATCCTTAAGTAAACCAATCCTGAATATTCATTGGAAGGTCTGATGCTGAAGCTGGAGCTCCAATACTTTGGCACCTGATGGAAAGAACTGACTCATGGGAAATGACCCTGATGCTGGGAAAGATTGAAGGCTGGAAGAGAAGAGGATGACAGAGGATGAGATGGTTGGATGGCATCACTGATTCAAGCAACATGAATAAGCAAACTCTGGAAGATAGTGAAAGACAGGGAAGCCTAACATGCTGTAATCCATGGGGTCACATAGAGTCAGACACAATTTAGTGACTGAACAACATATGTATTCTAGAATGATACATATCTGGTATATCTATAAACCACCGTGCACATGATGTTGGTTGCCACGGGGAAGTGGTGTAAATAGAACTGTGAGGAATCTCAACTTGATCTGAAATATTCTACTGCTTTATAACAAAGTATCTGAATCAAAATGACAAATACTATCATCCATTAATTTTGTCAGGTCAGTTGGATTTTGCTATTTATTTCTGTGTACTTTTCTAGTTTTTAAACCTTGGAAAAATTAAAATTAACTTGCAATTCAGACATTATTTGTCCAGCCTCAGAATATATAATAAGGCCACAAAGTTGAACCCTATAACTTCAACTAATTAATATCTTCACAAGTATATTGGGTCATCTGAAATCTCAGTAAGTTGATATCAGAAAATTACTTAAAATGGAATTAAAAATTTTCCAAAAGAATGTGTTTTAAATTCGGTCAACATTCATCCTGAATCATGTATCCATTTTTTTGTATCTCAGTGTATTCTGTAATAATGATCCACAGTCTTGTAGTTTCAAATAGTATAACAAAACCTTCCACATTTAATAAGGAAAATGAACTCAACTGAAACATCTCCAGCATCAGGGCAAATCAAAATAAGAAGTTTAGGATTTTTCATTAGAAATGAAAAAATTCATTAGAAATCTCAATTAACCAGAATGCCCCATACCCTAAGTATTATCATCTTGAATGTAGATTTTATAGTTGGAAATAAATCTGCAGGGGGTGTATATTTAAGCTGGTGCAAGCATTCCAAGGGCATTCATTTACTTATGCATAATTAATATGCTATTATAAATGGGTCATTTATCCATAGAAGTCAGTTCCTCAGTTCCTCTACTTGGTAACAATTTGCTAGTCATGAGTCTAAAGTTTGTTTTTTTTTTTTTTTAATGTACTGGAAAGTAATAAAACTCTATTTCATTAAAAATTGTATTTAATTCAGAATTCATACAAATCCTGCTGTTCCTTTAACTCACTTTATTTATATTCATGTTTTCCTCAATTCAGATGCAAGTATAGATGTAGACCCTATTCTATTTTGCTGAGGTTCTAGTGATATCTAAATTATATAGTACTGAAATGATTTCAATATTTCTGGTATTTTAATGATATTTCATTAGCATTTTTGAATCTCTACACCTAGGCTTTCATGTTTAACAGAGCAGTAAGTTTATCTTATCTATTTAGGTAAGATGCAATCTACATAAATATTGAATACTTTTAAGACTAACATTTAGAACAAATCTAGGTTTACAACCACATGAAGAGACCAGTACAGAGATTTCCCATATAATCCTTGTCCCCACATATGCATGGCATCTCCCATAATCAACATCACTCACTAGTATGGTACATTTTTTATCAAGGATGAACCTACATTGATACATCATAATCCACAATCCCTAATCCATGGACTCATAGTCCATAGTTTATCTTAGTTTTCCCTTGTTGTACATTTTACTGTTTGAATACATATATAATGACATAAATCCATTATTAGAATATTATACAGAGCATTTTCACTGTCATTAAAATGCTCTGTGTTCTGCTTCTTCATCTTCACACCCTCCCCCTCCACACACACACATATACTACTGGTAACCACTGATATTTTTGTCTCCATAGTTTTGCCCTTTCCAAAATGTGATAAAAGTGGAATCACACAGTATGTAGCCTTTTCAGATTGACTTTTTTTTGACATGTTCTGTGCTGTGCTTAGTCTCTCAGTTGTGTCTGACTCTTTGTGACCCCATGGACTATAGCTTGCCAGGCTCCTCTGTCCATGGGCATTTTCCAGGCAAGAATACTGGAGTGGTTTGCCATGCCCTCCTCCAGGGGATCTTCCCAACCCAGGGATCAAAACAAGGTCTCCCGCATTGCAAGTGGATTCTTTACCATCTGAACCATCAAGGAAGCCCATTTAGGTTTCTTCCCTATTTATGGATTGAAGCCTTTTCAGATTGACTTTTTTTTGACATGTTCTGTGCTGTGCTTAGTCTCTCAGTTGTGTCTGACTCTTTGTGACCCCATGGACTATAGCTTGCCAGGCTCCTCTGTCCATGGGCATTTTCCAGGCAAGAATACTGGAGTGGTTTGCCATGCCCTCCTCCAGGGGATCTTCCCAACCCAGGGATCAAAACAAGGTCTCCCGCATTGCAAGTGGATTCTTTACCATCTGAACCATCAAGGAAGCCCATTTAGGTTTCTTCCCTATTTATGGATTGACAGGTAATTTGATTTTTGCACTGAATAATATTACATTATTTGTATATACCACAGTTTATCCATTCACCTTCTGAAAGACGTCTTGGTTGCTTTCGTATTTCAGCAATTAAGAATAAAGCTGCTGTCAGCATCCATCTGCAGATTGTTGTGTAGACATGAGTTTTCAACTCCTTTAGGTAAATACCAAGGAGTAGGATGGCTCAATTGTATAGTAAGAGTATGCTTAGTGTTGTTAGAGATCAACAAATTGTCTTCCAACCCGGCCATACTCTGTGTGTGTGTGTGTGTGTGTGTGTGCATGTTTATTTTTCATTTTCACCAGGAAGAATGAGAGTTTGTGTTGCTTCACATCTTTACCAGCATTTAGTGCCATCAGTTTTCTGGATTTTTGCCATTCTAATTGGTGTGTAGTGGTATTTCATTGTCATTTAATTTTCATTGCACTGATGACCTCTGATGTGGAGCTTCGTTTCATATGTTTATTACCATCTGTGTATCTTCTTTGGTGAGGTATCTCTTAATGTCTTGGGCACATCTTTTAAATTGGGTTGTTTGTTTTCTTACTGTTGAGTATTGAGGAATGTTGCATATTTTAGATAATAGTCTTTTATCATATATGTCTTTTGTAAATATTTATTCCCAGTATGTGGCTTGTCTTCACATTCTTTGGCATTATTGTTTGCAGAGCAGAAGTATGTAACTTTAATGAAGTCTGCCTTATTCATGATTTCTTTTATGGATCATGCCTTTGGTATCATGTCTAAAGAAGTATCACTATACTCAAGGTGATCTAGATTTTCTCCTGATGTTATCTTATAGAACTTTTCTAGTTTTTCATTTTATACTTAGATGTGTGATCCATTTTAAATTATTTTTGTGAAATGTCTGAAGTATCCAGATTCATTTTTTTAATGGGAATATTCCATTGTTCCAGCAACATTTGTTGAAAAGGCTGTCTTTGCTACATTGTATTGTCTTTACTAATTCGTCAAAGATCAGTTGACTATATTTATTGGGGCCTATTTCTGGGCTCTCTTTTCTGAATTTATTTTTTTAATATAATATAAATGTATTTATTTTAATTGGAC
>SJXQ01000353.1:0-84127 GCA_006408695.1 Aepyceros melampus
CACTTAGGCAGGTCATTTTGGTAGATCCCTAAGCTTTGAAGGTGTCACCACTTCCTGCACAATCAAATTTTAATTGCTTAGGCTTCTGGGCTTTTATAGTTAACACTGTTTACCATCCTTACTCATATATGTCATCTTCTCAAGTAAACTCCTAATCGTTGAGGTCTTCGGCTTCTGCCTCTCATTTTGGGGCTTAGCACCACACCTTGCATCACCTTGAATAGAATTTCTGTTACTCAACCCTCTGCCTACCTGCTTGCCTTTCTTCCTGTCAGCCTGCCAGTCTCTTCCAACTTGTTTACTGTTTTTTCACGCCCTGCATTTCCCACTTGAGGAAATTAGTCTGTCGGCTAGCTATTTCATCTGACCTCCTCATTTTTTGGTAGACACCAGTTTCTGTTTTTTTAGACTTCCTAAGATATCCACAACCACTTTCTTTTCAGAGAACGTTATTATGTTGTCTTCTGAGTCTTTGCTAACAGGAGAGCTCTATATTGTATGCCAAGGAAAATCACCTTGTAGAGTACACAGTATTTCAAATTTAAAATGTGGAAAACACATGAAATGTTTTTTCACGCCCTGCATTTCCCACTTGAGGAAATTAGTCTGTCGGCTAGCTATTTCATCTGACCTCCTCATTTTTTGGTAGACACCAGTTTCTGTTTTTTTAGACTTCCTAAGATATCCACAACCACTTTCTTTTCAGAGAATGTTATTATGTTGTCTTCTGAGTCTTTGCTAACAGGAGAGCTCTATATTGTATGCCAAGGAAAATCACCTTGTAGAGTACACAGTATTTCAAATTTAAAATGTGGAAAACACATGAAGTCTTCATTTTGTATACTTTGTATTTTTGATTATCTTCCCTTCCCTGCCGTGAAAGTGGTAAGTTGATATTATTTCTGTTAGTAAAGTTGTCACAGAACTCTTGCTTTTTACATTTAAGCAGCTTACTCCGAATGCTGTTTGGACAGTTCAAACGTGTTTCTCCCAGGGGATAGTGTCTGTCATCTCTGTGTAGGGTGTACAGTGTCTTTCCTAATCTAGTAAAGCTTCCCCAGTATGAATTGTGTCTTCCATATGTTAATACCCAGCATCTTAATAAAAATTACCCTTAGCATTGAAGAGTGAATTCAAAGCTGATGTTTTCGGGAGATACTTAACAAAAATAGTGAAACATTTTGTTTTAAAGGACTCTTCAATGAAAGTGAGATGATAACCCACAGAATGGGAAGAAATATTTGCCAATCACATGTTTGAGAAGAGACGTATATGTAGGATATATCAGGAACTCTTACAACTCAGTAAGAAGATAGATACATGACCCAATTGAAAAATGTGCAAAGGATCCAAACAGACACTATTCCGATGAAAATAGACACATGGCCATCATGTACATGGAAAGATGCACCGTAGCATTAGCCAGCAGGAAAACGCAAATAAAAAAAACAAGGTACCTCCTTGTACTCAACAAGATTGCTGGAATAGAGAGGTAAAGGGCGAGTGAGTCACAAAGCGTATCGGTGCTCCCATACGCTTTGGTGGAAGTGTAAGATGGCGCAGGGACTTTAGAAGACAATCGGTCACTCCATTAAGTGCTTACCTATGCAGTTGCCATTTGACCCCACATTGTTCCACTCAGTTATATCTAACAACTTAGATATAATTTCAATATCATAAAATCAACATATTAAAGAATTCAAAATAAAAAAACGAGGTACCGCCTTGTACTCAACAAGATTGCTGGAATAGAGAGGTAAAGGGCGAGTGAGTCACAAAGCGTATCGGTGCTCCCATACGCTTTGGTGGAAGTGTAAGATGGCGCAGGGACTTTAGAAGACAATCGGTCACTCCATTAAGTGCTTACCTATGCAGTTGCCATTTGACCCCGCATTGTTCCACTCAGTTATATCTAACAACTTAGATATAATTTCAATATCATAAAATCAACATATTAAAGAATTCAATGGTCTTAGAATATTCAGAGACTATTCCATCATCCATCACCAGAGAATAACTATCCATCACTATCAGAGAATATTTATCCATCTAAAATTATAATTTTTAGAATGTTTCCATCACTCTAAAAAAAAAAACCCCATACCTTTTAATAACCCTCCCCTAACTCCTTATCCACTAGTATATTCTGTTTCTGTAGATTTACCTGTTCTAGATATTTGATATGAATGGAACTGTATGTGTGCGGTCTCTTATGTCTCGATTCTCTCATTTAGACAAATGTTTTAAAGGTTCATCCATGCTGTAGAATGTTTCAGTATTTTATTCCTTTTTATGGCCCAAACAATTTTCTACTGTATGGACATACCAAATTTTGTAAATTTAGTGTCTTCTAATCTTTATTATCCTAATAACTTCTAATATTTGTCTTGATTAGCGTGTTCACTTTTCCTGGGAACTTTAATTTATACCAAAATTTGTCTGACACTCTGTCCTTAAGACACTCTGGTCTTAAAACAGATACAACTGAGGGACTGAGCTGAACTGAATCTCTCTCGTTCTGCTGTATTCATGCAGTAGTTTGGGCTGATGGTCCTCAAGTCAAGTCCGTGTCAGAATGACCTGGAAGACCCCAACCGTGACATTTTTGATTCACTAGATCTGTACAGAGCTGAAGAATTTGCCCTTCTGACAGTTCTGAACAAGAATGCCTCTGATATGGTTTGAGAACTAGTTCTTTAGGTCTTAAAACAGTTTTATTTATTTTTAGTACATTTATTAGCTTCTGAGTGAATGGCCTTAGTAGATGTAGGTTTTAGATGACCTCTTGAGAATCCCTTGCACTGCAAATAGTTCCCGCCAGCGAATCCTAAAGGAAACCAGTCGTAAATATTCATTGGAAGGACTGATGCTGAAGCTGGAACTCCAATACTTTGGCCACCTGATGCGAAGAGCTGACTCATTTGAAAAGAGTCTGATGCTGGGATGGCATCACTGACACGATGGACATGAGTTTGAGCAAGCCCCGGGAGTTGGTGACGGACAGGGAGGCCTGGCGTGCTACAGTCATGGGCTCGCAGGGAGTCAGATACAACTGAGGGACTGAGCTGAACTGAATCTCTCTCGTTCTGCTGTTCTCATACCGCCTCTCTCTCGTCAGCGGGAGCATAGCTTTATAGTGTTATATTTGGTTTCCCTTTGTGACCACGTCTCGCCTCTTGTCTGTATAATGGCCTTGATGTTTGAGGTAAGATTGTTTTTACTATCCAACTTTTAAATCTTGATTTTCTTTAACAAAAATTAGCTACAATTTTCTTTGCATATCTACCTCAAACAGTTCAGAAACTTTGTTAATGCTACACAAAACAAAATATTTTGAACAGAAAAAAGCAAAGCTGATTCCTTTACAAAGCTAGAAACAAATGTCAGTTACTTCTTTGGCTGTACTTCGTTGTTCTGAGGACTTATTTTAATTCCAAGATGAAAGCATGACTTTAATTAATTTGTTTTAATTAGAGCACTCTTGTTTGAAATATTTTTACTAGGTAAGCTTTATGTGGAAGATTGTAACAAGCACATGAAGAACATTAGCATTAAATTCTTAATGAAGGAAATGCCTTTTCTGAGGAAATGTATTTTCTTGATTTAAAATGAGCAAGCAAAACATTTTCTGAAAGGGAAGTTTTCTCAGAATTCTGTTGCCATTAAATCCTTAAGCCTCTTGTCCAGTGTTCGGAGTTAGTGATGGTTTGAAATGATTATTAAATTAGTAAGTGAAATGGGGACCCGGCAGATTGCTGGGATCACAGAGATGATGAGTCGAGACCCTTGCCTGGGAGGGCTTTACAGTCTGGTGTATGTGTGCTGCCAATCAGCGCCTGAGGTTTACTGATGCTGGGTCAGTGCTTGAAGGGGCTCTGAGAGGTACACAGGGAAGGCCCTGCGCCTCAGAGTTCTTACCCTGCGCTGAGATGAGACCCTGTGCCAGAAAAACCAACTGCTGAGCGCAGTGTTCCTGCAGGGGTAGCTGTGGATGCCTTTGGGATTCAAACAAGGACTTCGGGGATTGAGCTGGAGATCTTGGTTGAGGGTGTGAACGCACACCCGGAGTTCCTGAAAACTGCTGCAGGCAAAATGCCATCTCTGGTAACAAATTGCAGGGCGATCAAAAGTGATTGTGTCAAAAAAGGAAAAAGAAAACAGGACGTAGAATTCTTTATTTTCTGAGCAGGTGTGGGAGGGCGCAGCTGTTATGTATCAGATGGAGGAAGTCCTGGTGCGTGTAGACCATTTCAGTGTCCCTCTCCTGCTGCCTGTATTGTTAGAGGGCGTTCTATGTGGGGCTTTGGCTGGCACCATAGAGTCCGGGGAACCTTTTGGAAGAGCAGAAAATCCTAGAAGCCAGAAAACAGGCAGCTGGTTAGAATGTTTTATAGTGTTGGAATAGTAATAAACCAGGTTTAAGCATTCCACTTCATGAAAAAAGGTAGATATATAGTGAGAAAAAGTTACGTTATAATGAAAATTATAGTAGTATATAGAATATTAGAAGCAACTTTATATCTTGGGCTTATCTGCTCCATCTGAATGTTAGAACAACATCAGGTGATAATTTCCCAAAGCTCTGTTTCTAATATCTGTTCTGACTCAGAGATTTGCCTTGTTTTTCCTTTATGTAATGGTCACAGCAATATAAGGAATGCTGTGTACACAGGTGGGCATATCTGCTAAAATGCTTTCAGTGTAACATAAAAATTCCCTTTGTGTTATAGGTGTTGTATGGGTGTATACTGAATTACAGTTTGTCTTTTGGGATTATTTTATTTCACTGAAATTAATCATGATTGGGCCTTCTGACTTTTAGTTCATGGAAGTATGCCTCCTTGATTTATTTTTAAGTTGAGATAGTATGTTTGCTAAAGTGAACTAGTCAGGAATTTATAGATATGATGGATATGTACATAATATGTATTTGTATTTTTTTTTACCTTATTCCAAAAAGATTCTAGTAAAGAATCTTGAATCAGCTGAAATTCACCAACTTTTCAACACTGCTGATTAGAGATGTATAAAATGTTTTTCTCATTCATAAATGACTGTGTAACAATACTGGACTCTTAATTGTGTGTAGAAATGTTTCCAAATGTATAGAAGACTTAAATCTAAAAAATAGAAATGATCTTTAGAGGCAGTCTTTTATAATATATTAATGTAGAATTAAGGAAAGTTCATTTCAACTAGGATTGGAAACATGGAGGTTTAAACAGTAGGTATGTTTGATTATATTAAAAAATCAGTAAATTTTCTGTATCAGAAAATATTAAATTGTTAAAAGAAAATCTACAGATTTGGAAAAACAACAGGTTTGGAATAGTAAGGTTGAAAACATGATAGAGAAAAGGTTTTATTTATAATATAAGAAGAAGTCTTTTTTATTGTTCAGTCGGTCAGTCGTGTCCAGCTCTCTGCTACCCTATGGACTGTGCGGCATGTCAGGCTTCACTGTCTTTCACCATCTCCCAGAGCTTGCTCAAATTCATGTCCATTAATTCGGCATGCTGCAGTCCATGGGGTTGCAAAGAGTCAGACACGACTGAGCGACTAAACTGAATGACTGATATGCATTACCATGTGTGAAGTAGATAGCTACTGGGAAGTTGCCGTGTAGCATAGCGAGTTCAACCTGGTGCTCCATGACAACCTAGAGGTGTGAGATAGGCGTGGGGTGGGAGGAAGGCTCAAAAGGGAGGGGATGATGCTTTTGAACCGTGGTGTTGGAAAAGACTCTTGAGAGTCCCTTGGACTGCAAGGAGATCCAACCAGTCCATCCTAAAGGAGATCAGTCCTGGGTGTTCATTGGAAGGACTGATGTTGAAGCTGAAACTCCAATACTTTGACCACCTGATGTGAAGTGCTGACTCATTTGAAAAGACCCTGATGCTGGGAGGGATTGGGGACAGGAGGAGAAGGGGATGACAGAGGATGAGATGGCTGGATGGCATCACGGACTCAATGGACATGGGTTGGGTGGACTCTGGGAGTTGGTGATGGACAGGGAGGCTTGGCGTGCTGCGGTTCATGGGGTTGCGAAGAGTCTGACACGACTGAGCGACTGAACTGAACTGATGGCTGATTTCACCTTGATGTATTGGCATAAGTCAAGACTACATTGTAAAGCAGTTATCCTCCAGTTGAAAATAAAATAATTTTAAAAAATTGAAATACTAGTTTTCACAAAAGCATTTCTGATATGAACAAATTTGTATGTGTAAATTTTGAGACATTTATATACATTGTAATATGTGTCTATTTAACATTTTTAAAAGTTGAGAACAGTATGAAAAAGAGAGCTGATATATGTGCAGAGGGATTAAACATAGACATCTCCTTTGGCCAGAAGTTTTGGTCAATGATATGTTGAAAAATATCTATTTGACCACTATAAAAAGATTTTCTCTAGCATTTTTTGCCTTTAAGATGAGTAAACCCTTTTATATATATTTAGAACTCTGCATATCCGGTATGTTTAGAAAAAGGTAACTCACTCAAAGTTGGTTAGTATAGAAATTACTCAGTTACTGATTCAGTGAAGAAATGGGTAATGATAATTACCCATTTGTGCGGTATAAATTAGGTTCTGCATATAATGGAACACTAGATGAGCTTAAGGTATGTAATCTGGCTGAGATGGTTCACCGGTTTCCAGGAGGAAGCAGAGGATGTGTTCTAAGCAGAAGGGCAGCACGGAAGGAAGTACTGAAGTGAGGAGTATGGATTTCTATGTTAAGTGCAATGGAGCCACAGAACCAACTAAGTTCAGTTCAGTCGCTCAGTCGTGTCTGACTCTGTGCGACCCCGTGGACTGCAGCACCCCAGGCCTCCCTGTCCATCACCAACTCTTGGAGTTTACTCAAATTCACGTCCACTGAGTCTGTAATGCCATCCAACCATCTCATCCTTGGTTGTCCCCTTCTCTTCCCGCCTTCAATCTTTCCCAGCATCAGGAAACTGATGAAACTCATCAGGAAACTCTTTTTTCCAATGAGTCAGTTCTTCACATCAGATGGCCAAAATATTGGAGTTTCAGCTTCAGCAGCTGTCCTTCCAGTGAATATTCAGGACTGATTTCCTTGAGGATGGACTGGTTGGATCTCCTTGCAGTCCAAGGAGTAACTAAGGAGTCCAACTAAGTAAAATAATTGAAAATTAACTGCTGCATTTTATTGACTCGTAAGATACCATTATCGTAAGATGCATTCTTCTATGTGTCATTAAGAGAGAAAGATGTGCATATTACACTATTTATTGCACAAATATTTCTGTATCCTGGTTTCTTGGGTCAGAAATTCCAGACTAATTTAGCATTGGTGGTTGTGGCTTACCATCTCTCATGAGGTTCCTTTGAAGATTCTGTCCAGCCATCTGAAGGCTTTTCTGGGACTGGAGAACCCACTTTCAACATGGCCCACTCACATTGCTATTAGGAGAATCCCTCCCTCCAGAATGCTTCCTGGAGATGCTTGAGTGTCTTAACAGCAGTGGCAGTTCCTTTCCGCAGAGTGTGTTATCTATGGTAGCAGGTAAGGAGGATTCTGTCAGATCTTTTAGTTTCAGAAGTCACATACCATTACTTCTGTTACAGTCCTTAGCAGTGAGTTACTAGATAAAGCCCACTCTTGATGGGAGGGCAATTAGACTTCACCTTTTGAAGCATCAAAGGAGAAGCAGCAGGGAATTTGTGGGTGTAACTGTGGAGCCACAACCTCTGAAAAGGGAACTGTAAGTGAAAGAATGGTTACAGTTACTTTGTAGAACTTAACGTTGTCTTATTCCTTCTGAATCCTTTTGCAGAAGGGTTCTGGGTCTTGCCAGAGTGTGTCAACAGAAAGTCTTCTGTGAACTATCGGTGTTCCTTGTCCTTCCTCACATGGTTTTCAAATGGCTTATTGATTCGTGGATGGATTCTGATGCTCCAGATATGTCGCCAGGGGTAACACCTTTGTGCCTGGGTAGACAGTATCATGATTGTTACTGGGTCAAATATTAATTTCATTGATTTTTAAACATTCCCTAGTAGCTCAGCTGGTAAAGACTCCACCTGCAATGTGAGACCTTGGTTTGATCCCTGGGTTGGGAAAATCCCTTGGAGGAGGGCATGGCAACCCATTCCAGTATTCTTGTCTGGAGAATCCCCATGGACAGAGTAGCCTGGCAGGCCACAGCCCGTCGGGTCTCAAAGAGTCAGACACAACTGAGAGACTAAGCACACACAATTTCAGAGTTGTGAAAAAGTGAACATTTTGAAAAAGTGAACTTGATTTTGCTGAATGAGGCAGAGGGCTGTTCTGTTTTTGGCTAGCACTCCATTTTTACTGTAGTTCTTCCTTTTTCTCTCTCTCTGTTTCTCTGTCTCTCTCTCTCTTTTTTTTTTTTTTGCAATGGACACCACTTTTGAGGAATTCCCTCACTCTCAACCATTTAATTCTAGGGGAACCTGCCAGTGTTCATACTGAAGTCAAATCTGGCCTTAGTTCCTCAATGCCAAATTAAATCTCAAAGACAGTTTTTGGTGAAGTAGAAAAGATTTATTGGTTTGCCAGGCAGATAGGTCTACAGCAGGTTGATGCCCTCATAACTGCTGTGTCCCAACCTGGAGCGAGTAGTGAGGAGTTTTCCTGTAATGGTTCAAAGAGCCATGATCAGCTTGTGAACACTCTCTGATTGGCTGGTGGTGAGATAAGTGGGAGTCAGCATCTTCAACCGTGTGGTTCCAACTATGCTTGTGAGCAGCATGCAGTTAACTTCTCTCACCTGGTGGGGTTTCAGTATCTGCAAAACAGCTCAAAGATCCTGTTAGGTATATCCCTTGAGGGGAACCAAGACCCTGCCCCAAGGCTGCACTGCTGTTCCTTTTGACTGTTCTCCCTTGCCTCCACATACCCTTGTTTCCGTTAGCAGCTGTTTGATCCTGCTGATTGGAACTCAGGAAAGGTCATGAATAAAGCTTATTTCCTATAATCAAGAAGTAGGGGACATGGAAGGTGTCTGTGCCCAGGAGCTTGGTTTCTGCAGCCAGTGGCTGCAATGGCAGATCCCCAAATGTCCTGGTTTGTTAGTATTTTTTGGAGTGTATTTTTAACCTGGAGCTAGCCAGGCCAGCCGTTGTCCCTGTTTGGGAAAGATGGGAGAGAGTTCAGTTTTCCTTGTAGCCACATGTTCTCCCTGGTGATTTCAAGAGACTGGACCTGCAGCAGAAGCCACAAAGCTAATAATGGTTTTTGCAACTAAATCTGCCTGTTTTGCTTTTTAAGGTAGTTCAAGCGATGATTGGCTCGATCCATTAAAGATCTGAGAAATGTAATTTTGTTATGCATCTTCAATGTCCTGTCTTTACAGTAAACCATAGCAATCCCATCATGCATAAGGTGGTTGTGATTTTTGTTTTTGACTTTATAACCTGTCCTGTTTTTTTCTCATTAGCTTTTGAGTTCTGTGAGTTAGGATTCTTTTACTGATGACGTTTTAAAGAATTTTACCTTAGTATTTGTGAAAGAAATAATCTTTTATCAATAATAGAATGTTTAAAACCTTCCTTTTTCAGACCTAGTTTTTGATGTATGGCTAATAAGGTTGTTATTGTTTAGTTGCTAAGTCATGTCTGATTCTTTTGCTGTCCCGTAGACTGTAGCCCCCAGGCTCCTCTGTCCATGATGTTTCCCAGGCAAGAATTCTGGACTGGGTTGCCATTTCCTTTTAAGGGAGATCTTCCCACCCAGGGAGGAAGCCTGCATTTCCTGCACTGGGAGACTGACTCTCCACCACTGAGCTACCAGGGAAGCCCCAGTAAGGAGGGTAGATACAAAATTGCTATATACCTGAAATTTGCCTTCAAGAAGATGAGATTTCAAGGATTACTTTACTGGTTGCTCACATGGTTTCTCCATGGTTATTTGGACCAAATTTATTTGACTGAGCAGAAGTATCATATTTGAATAAGGAAAATTGAAGTTTTAGCAGTCTCAGAAGTGAGAAGCACTGAACACTCCAGTTCACACCCAAGACATTTGGAACATAGACTTCCTACTGATGATTGCCCAGGAAAGTAAATAGTCCTGTTAAATGTGAGTTTTAATAGTAATATTTATGTGCTGTTTATGCAGAATTTACCTAAATTAAAAAATAGGCAGTACTAAGGAATTACCTTTTATTTCTGTCTTCTGTGTTGTCTTTCATTGATATTTTATAATTTTTGCCATACAAAATCTTTTACATGTATTTTTCAGTTTATATGTGTTTTTATTTCTTTGAAGTGATTGTAATACTGTGTTTTAAATTTTGGTTTAGTGTTGACGTTTTCACTGTCAGTATATAAAAGTGTGATTTTTATGTGTGGGGAACATCCTAATTTGAGAAGTGACACTGTGTTCCCACAGGAAATAATGAAGCACAGAAAAGACTCTTCTTATTTAGGCAAAATTTTAAACTTTTTTGTATAATTCTGAGATTTTCTATAACATTCAACCATATCACAGGAATTATTTTAAATATAACCTTATTTTTAGAAGAAATATAAAGAAAATATTTACCCAGAGAAATGAGTTTCTGAGGAGATGTTTCATGATATATTATTTTAGAATACAAGTATAATATATGCAGGAACAATAATTTCAAATTTTCTGTTTGCTATTTTTTAGACCAGATTTGTTTTTATTATATTCTTGTTTTAAAAAGTCAGTTTGATCATCCTTGCCTGTAAAAATCACCCCTTCTGAATAGACCCTTACATTAAACATAATGATTTTGGGATCTTGTATGGCATTTAAAATTAATTTCCACATGTTGATTTGCTCATTCATCTATTTTTGTTTTTTTTTTTTAAAAAAGGGCTTCCCTGATAGCTAAGATGATTTAGAATCCGCCTGCAATGCAGGAGGCCCTGGTTCGATTCCTGGGGCAGGAAGATCCCCTGGAGAAGGGATAGGCTACCTACTCCAGTACTCTTGGGCTTCCCTTGTAGCTCAGCTGGTTAACAATCTGCCCACAATGCGGGAGATCTGGGTTCCATCACTGGGCTGGGACGATCCCCTGGAGAAGAGAAAGGCTACCCACTATGGTATCCTGGCCTGGTAAATTCCATGGACTGTATAGTTCATAGGGTCGCAAAAGTCGGACCCAGCTGAGCAACTTTCACTATCTTTTCTTTCTATTTAAAAATACAAATTAGTTAAATTCAATAGTTAGCACAGATTCTTATCTGAAATGTTGGAGTGGATTTATGTGCTATTTTCTCAAGAATCTAAGGCTTCCTAATAACGTTGTTATTGTCTGATAAGGCCTGCTTTTATTAGTTAATGTTGACTTTGTTGCATTCACATAGTATTCACTGCCTCTCTTTATTGGTTGCAGAGTTACAACCACCATAAATAAAGCAAGGATGAAGAGAAGGGAGAGACAGGACAGACAATTTATTTTCATGCATTTTTGGTTACCATCTAAATCACTGTTGTCAGAGGAAAGTGGAGTTTAATGGTCATCCTTAACAAGTTTAGGGGAAAAAATGTACATTTTTACTCTTAACATGCTGTCTTTTACAGCTGTGTCACATTTGCTCAGAATAATGATGATTCAGTAATGACACTTTATTATTATTCAAGCTTGATGAATAGGATCCAGAAGTATTATTTATCTTATCCTTCCATTTCACTATAACAGTTTGACAAAAGTGAGAGGCACTGACTGATGCTATACAGAGATTGTGTTTAATGTTTTCAATGAAGTGCTCGAGTTGAAATAGAAATATCTTTAGCCTAATTGAGACCTTAGCAGTGCTGAGACTTATTCCTTCTAGTGTGCTTGTTGGTTGGAGCTCTCTGTCCAGCTTCATTTTTCAGATGTGTGTTTTGAGGATTAGAATGAAAATACATAGGATTATTTATATATGAGTACAGAGAAGGCAATGGCAACCCACTCCAGTACTCTTGCCTAGAAAATCCCATGGACAGAGGAGCCTGGTGGGCTGCAGTCCATGGGATCGCTAGGAGTCAGACACGACTGAGCGACTTCTCTTTCACTTTTCACTTTCCTGCACTGGAGAAGGAAATGGCAACCCACTCCAGTGTTCTTGCCTGGAGAATCCCAGGGACGGGGGAGCCTGTTGGTCTGCTGTCTCTGGGGTTGCATAGAGTCGGACACGACTGAAGTGACTTAGCATGCCCTGTAATTCTCCTATGGTGCTTTACTTTTGTTATAGCTGCAAAATCCTTTTGTTCAAGAGAAACCTTCAGTAAGACATCTTCTAGAAGTTCCCAGTAAGGAAATAGATGAAAGGGGAGTCCCTTGGTTGAGCTGGCCTGCAAGATTTCCTGTGGCTCTGGCTGCCAGGTCTTCTCACTGCTCCGCTGCTCATGTCCCCCACTGATCTGTTAAAATCCAGATAAATAATGAGGATCTTGCTAATCCCTCCTTTCCTATTGCTTAGGCTTATTTTTTCAGCTTGTGGTGGGTAAGTTGATAATTGCCTTTTCATTATAAAGACATTTTAAAATTGTTGAATGTTGTCTTTGAACTAGTTTGGGTGGATACATCCACAGCTTCCTTATTTTGCCTGATTGACTGATACCATTGTAGGCAATACCACTGTGTGGCCAGGAAGGTAATTTCTAATATATATCCATTAGAAATGGGATCAATCCAAAATAAAAAAAAATTTCATTATGCTTACCACTTTGGTATTTGCTAAGCAGTTTGCTTATGTTGCCTGTATAAGGAGGTAGAATGAAGAAGGAAAAAAAACCCATATCTTCAATATGAATTGTTCTTTAAATTTAATGTTACATAATTTGGATTTTCATATATGTGAAATTTGAACCAGTATTCTTCAGTTAAAGCTTTTAAGTGACATTTTTGTAGATACAATTAAGGTTCTGATCGTTTACCATTTGACAGCTGAAATAAAACTTTTGGTAACTGGAATGGATGATATTGGGATAAATCTTTTGGATGAAATAGGATAGAATGAAAGAGGCTTGGTTGCTTCAAGAATAAGAGGTCAGTCTGTGGGTAGTTTCGACAGCTGTGTGATTTGCATGTTAACAGTGAATGTTGTAATGTATGAGTTTTAGCCATTTGAACAAGAATATTATTCTAGGACCACAAAACTTTATAGCAGTCCTTTTAAGTGCTATAATAATGAAGATTTAGTGACCATTGCCCCCTCTAAGTGGCGTTTCGAGATGACACTGGTGTGTAGGTTGGTATAAAATTTGAGTTTATGACTGAAAAAAATTGTATATAATTATTTAAAAACCAGCAAGAAAAGTTTAAAAAAAGAGTTGAATGATAGAGTTTTTATAGTGAGAGTTTTTATAATGAGGTGTTTCAGACATTTAGAGAACAGCATAACATCCCCTCTGAAAATCTAATGAGTGAATGAATGAGGTGTGTATCTGTGTGCACACGTGTGTCTGTTTCTGCCAGTTGTCTACAATTGGGTTCCTTTATTTTTCTTGTTTTATAAATAGAAACAATAAAACTACTCATTGACTTACTGCAAGGATAAAATGAGATAATATCTAAAGCTGGAAGGTTGTAATTACTTGATAAATGGAAACCATTATTAGAATTGTTATTCTAGAGAACAGTATAGAGATCCTACTTTCAGCATCTTCAGAGTTTCAAGAAGTAGTGTATCCCTGATCCAAGTAATGATGTTCACCATGGCTTATTGTCCTGGTTCTGCTTAAGGACTAGAATTAGGTTATTTCTTTGACTGGATTCAGTACTCCATTAGTGTTTCCCTAAGAGCAGAAAGCCCAACAGAAACTGCAAACGAAAACAAAAAGGCAACTCACCTTATAGGCCCCAATATTTCTTTCAAGATTGCAGCTGCAATTCAGTCTAATGATTTGGGGGAAAAAAAATAGAAGAAAAGAAAAGAGCACCAAGAGGAAATGATAATGTAATAGTAATGTTTGTAATTATATCATCCAAAAGTATCCTGTTAACCCCTAACCCCTTGGACTATTTCTTTTTAATTGTATGTGTGCATGTGTGTGTTTGTGTGTGCATGTGTGAGATTATGTTTACTAAAATAGTATTTATGCTGAAGATACAGATGCTTTAAAAATATCTCGTGTTTTTTTTTCATGTTACGACATACTCTTTGAAAATTGTTTATTGATGTATCATAGTTAGTTTAACCAGTCCCCTAGTGTTCTGTTCTGCAGCATAAGTGGAAAGTAGGGTGTTTTTTGTTTGTTTTTGTTTTTGTCTCTTTAAAGATGCACTGCTTTTGCAGAAATACTGCCCAGCCTCTGCTTTTCTGTATTTTTCACTTTGCACCAGTTTTCTTTCCCCATGTTTTTTTTCTATTACTGTGCTAAACTAACTCATAAAGAATTTTTTTTGAAAAATAGGTTATTAGTAACTTCTGGTTCTAAATGTAGCTTGCAGATACAGAAAGGCAATTGGTCTTAATCTCTTTAAGGACAAAAGTTGGGTATTTGATAAATTTTGACTCTCAAAAGATATTTTTAATAATAGCTCCACGGATAGATAGACAACCCTAATGGTTTAGTATATAGGTCATCCTTTAACACATGTGTCTTGAAAACCTTCAGCCACAACTTCAAAACATTTGAAGTTTAAAATGAAATATTTGTTTAGTAAACATTTAGTTCAATGTCTGCTCCCTACTAACCAATTTTCCTTTTCTACTTCAGGGATACAGTAGAGATAAAATACAATTTCTGCTGTCACGTAACCTGCAGTTTGTTGGGGGTAGTGTGATTCCAGCTTGTGTTTCTTCCAGTCCAGTGTTTCTCATGATGTATTCTGCATATAAGTTAAATAAGCAGGGTGACAATATACAACCTTGACGTACTCCTTTTCCTATTTGGAACCAGTCTGTTGTTCATGTCCAGTCCTCAGGGTCCATCCTTATTGTCACAGTTGTCATGATTTCATTCTTTCCTTAAAGCTGAGTAATATCTCATTGTGTATATATACCACATTGTCTTTTTTCAATCATTTATCAGTGGTATTTAGGTTGTTAAATGGGATTTTTAAAAATTTCCATAGCAATTATGTATGTACCCAATTACGTACTTTCTTGATCTTAGATATTTTTAGAACCCCTTTTAAGTTTGTTGCTTAATGGCTTCTCCTGATTAAGGCCAAGTAAGATAGTACTGATCCATCTAAAATTCCAGACTTGCCATTCAGTTCAGTTCAGTCATTCAGTCATGTTCGACTCTTTGGGACCCCATGGACTACAGCACACCAGGCCTATTATCAGTGGTATTTAGGTTGTTAAATGGGATTTTTAAAAATTTCCATAGCAATTATGTATGTACCCAATTACGTACTTTCTTGATCTTAGATATTTTTAGAACCCCTTTTAAGTTTGTTGCTTAATGGCTTCTCCTGATTAAGGCCAAGTAAGATAGTACTGATCCATCTAAAATTCCAGACTTGCCATTCAGTTCAGTTCAGTATTCAGTCATGTTCGACTCTTTGGGACCCCATGGACTACAGCACACCAGGCCTCCCTGTCCATCACCAGCTCCCAGAGTTTACTCAAACTGATGTCCATTGAGTCAGTGATGCCATCCAACCATCTCATCCTCTGTTGTCCCCTTCTCCTCCTGCCTTCAGTCTTTCCCAGCATCAGGGTCTTTTCCAAGGAGTCAGTTCTTCGCATGAGGTGGCCAAAGTATTGGAGCTTCAGCTTCAGCATCAGTCCTTCCAATGAATATTCAGGACTGATTTCCTTTAGGATGGATTGGTTGGATCATTATTTACTAAGAAAATAATTGAGAAGAAGCCGAGTTTGCATTTGTGTGTTTCAAGGCAGTAGCAATTCAAATATTTGTTGGTGATGATGGAGGTGATAGTAGTAATTAACATTTTAAAAAATTATTTACGTTTCAGGCACTCTCTTGAGATGTTTTCATAGAGTGAATCATTTAACTCTTACCTCAGAAGTTGATACTCTTACTATCCTCATCTAATAGATGATGAAATTGAGACACAAAGAGCTTGTATGATTTATTCAAGGTCATATAGCAAGTCACACTTACTCAATATCACACAGTAGTCTCAGGGCTGGGATTCAGTCCCTGATTTACATGTATCTTCTGGAGATAAAACGTCTTAATAAATCATTGGTGATACCTCTTGTCATATGAAAAGTTAATGATTAAAAGGTATAATAGAACCTGGTGGTTTAATTTTTTTCTTTTTGGAAAATATTCTCCTTCAATACTCTGAGCCCATAAAACCGCTTGTTAGATATTTGCCAAAACTTGCAAGAGCAATGAGAGAGCCTGTAAGTTTTGGTATAGTTATATTGTTCTTTTTAATGTGTTAAAAGGTTTTTCAGGTTTTGGAATCTTTGGATTTTACAGTGTTTAAACTATCAGCAAGGGTTACGTCCCTAAAAGTTTACACAAACCTGTTACACATATGCAAACAATTCTATGAAAGCAGGTGCTTTAAGGATTTGTTGCATTTCAGTTATCTCAAGGTATCAGTCAACCATTTACACTTTATTAAGAACAATTAAGAATCTGAACTACAGTTTAAGATGGAGAATTAATACTTAATGTTCATGGGCTCAATTATATATTTTTACTAGGGTACAATGACAGAAGATAAAATATATTAGTTGATATTTAGAGATATAAGTGTAGCTACCCAAGGTGTAAACCTTTATAAATGTATTTGACCTAAAGTACCTGGGATGATACCCTGGGTGAGGAAATGGCATCCCACTCCAGTATTTCTTGCCTGGAGAATCCCATGGACAGAGGAACCCAGTAGGCTACAGTCCATAGGATTGCAAAGAGTTGGACATGACTGAAATGACTTAGCATGCATGCAGTGTATGGTATGAACAGTCCTTTTTGGAGAATTATTTTCCATCCTCCGCGTTTATTTGCTTCTAATCATTGAGCCAGTCAATATGCCTTCAACTTCTTAAAGCGCATTTTATACTGTGTGTGAGACTTGTTGATGTTAATCTATAAATATTAGAAAATATTTGAATAAATTTCTTTTTTAACTTAACTGAAGTACAGTGGTATGTAGAAAGGCAGTGTTGAAGAGGTGGGGTTTAGGGATTTTTTTTTTTTAGTATATATTGTTTACAGTTATGTTTAGTAATAGTTATAATGTGTTGCCTTTTATTCAAAATTATGTACAAATTACATTGTCAGATTTTACGATTATTTCCCTTAGAAAGGAACTCTCAGTGAACGGTTAGATTCATGTGAATAGATAAAAATGATGGGGTTTGTTTTAAGTGGGTAGTATAGTCTAATGAGCCCCCATGTACACACCGTCCATCTTCCACAATTACTAACTCAAAGCCAGCATTGCTTCATCTCTATGCCTCCCTGCCTGGTTATCATAAAGCAAATGCCAGATCTCATGTCATTTTCACCCAGAAGAAAGAAAATTATTTTTAAACTTTATTTGTAGTCTTAGTTTGTTTTATGTGTTTGTACTAATACTAGAGTAATAGACTTCTATTAAGAAAATGCTGGAGGGCCACATTTGGCATGCACGAGTTAAGCCAGATGCCTAGGAAAGATGTGAAAACAGATGGGTTTTTTATGTATGTTAGATGTTGTGATCAAATATGCTTCCGATCTTTCATTCTGTTTTTCTGCACAGAAACACTGAATCCTCTTCACTTCCTCTTCTTCCTTCTCTGCTTGCTCTTAGGTCTTCCAACTCGAAGGATGTTTGTCTTTCTTTAAATGACTCCTTAATTCACCTTTAGCTCTGTGTGTCCACTGCTGCTGTCTGACTTCACTGATCATTATATGATCTTGAGCTATTTTCTCTAATTGCATTTTATTTTCCATGGCAGTTAATCTGTTGGACTGCCCCTCCTAACTTTCACCATATCCCTTTGTATTATCTATAGTGTCTTTTCCTTCCCACTTAAATTCTTTGTTCTGATATGTACTTTCTTCTGTAAGGTGATCCTGTCATAACCTCATCATTTTTTAATTTACACACTTAAACCTTTTAGGCTGCTTTCCTGAGTAGCCTTCATGTGTGCTGGGCCATGCTCGTTCTTGCCTCTCTGCTTTGATGTACATTCTTCACTTGGCCTGTAAATCTGTCCTCTCTCTCCTTTGATCTATAACTTGCCCTAGCAGCAAAGCCCAGCTTATTTACTTCCTGTTGTGTCAAGTCCTTCTTGATGACTCCAGGTCTGTACTGGTCTTTCCCTATTTAAAAATTTTACATATGTGACTAGTTGGTCCTATGAAATGGAGTCTTTGTATTTTTTCTTGTATTATTTTCCAGTTTTCTTATGGATTTGTATTTCAAAAGTGGATAGATATCATCCAGGGACGGAGTTTTCAAAACAATGTTGGACATTAGTGTATACTTCACATGTAGCTGTTGATTGTGCGTGTGCACACAAAGTTGCTTCAGTTGTGTCTGACTCTGTGCGACCCTAGAGGCTGCAGCCCACCAGGCTTCTCTGTCCGTGGGGTTCTCCAGGTCCGAATACTGGAGTGGGTTGCCATTTCCTTCAGGGGTCTTCCTGACCCAGGTATTGAACCTGGGTCTCTTACATTGGCAGGCAAGCTCTTTACCACTAGTGACACCTGGGAAACTCTTGAATATGATGTACACCTGGACTGTTTTAAGTGACCATTTGGTTTTTATTATAATGCACGTTCGGAGAAGGCAGTGGCACCCCACTCCAGTACTCTTGCCTGGAAAATCCCATGGACGGAGTAGCCTGGTGGGCTGCAGTCCATGGGGCCGCTAAGAGTCGGACATGACTGAGCTACTTCAGTTTCACTTTTCACTTTCATGTATTGGAGAAGGAAATGGCACCCCACTCCAGCGTTCTTGCCTGGAGAATCCCAGGGACGGGGGAGCCTGGTGGGCTGCCATCTATGGGGTCGCACAGAGTCGGACACGACTGAAGTGACTTAGCAGCAGCAGCATAATACACATTCCTTTGTGTTTTTTGAAGACTATTTTTCTTCTCCCTGTTTGTTTGCTTCTAATCATTGAGCCAGTACATATGCCTTTAGCTTCTTAAAGCAGGACCGAGAGGGAGAGGCAGTTAGCGTCCTCTCGTTGAAGTTGTCATGGTCGCTGTGCTGTTCCTGTGAAAGATGGGCTGCTGCTCCTAAGGGGTATGAGTGCTTGGTGGTCCTCCCCACCCTCCATATCCAGTTCTCCTTATCCAAAAGCCAGGAAAGGAGAAGGTTCTGAGGTTAGATAAACCTCTTTAAAGATAATTTTAAAGTAGCAACTTTTTCAGTGAGCAAGCAAGCTTTAAATTTTCTTCCACTGGAAAATGTGTCATTTGTAAGAAGGGGAAGAAGAGGAAATGATAAGTAAGAAAAGCTGAAGAGAGAACCAGGGAAAAGGAAAACAAATGTGTTACCCAGCTCAAGCTTGTACCCCTTGCCATACACCAGGCCAGTCAGTCGAGAAAGTAGTTGGCGCAAAGAATAGCAACTTCATTCAGAAAGATTTAAGTGGGAAAGCAGTCACTTACAATGTAGTTACGTAGCCATTATATAATAAAAAAAATTCCTTTATTTGTGAAGATAGTATTCTTGGAAGAATTCATGACATAATTCTGTGCGGTTTTTTTTTTTTTTTTTTACAAAGTCACATCCTCTTTGTTTTACTCTTTTAATTTTAGGCACATGAGTGATTATGTTAAAATCTAGTTTCAAAGACCTTTTTAAATAAGCAAAACAGATTCTTAGTGAAAATAAGGCATTGTGTCATACTCTAATTAGTAGAGATTTCTCCCCGACCTGTTTCCTGATGGTATTTATAACCCTGCTATTTCTTTCTGTTAATTGTATCTTGGGTCTCAGTGAACTATACTATATACTTGAGCTTAGTAAATTTAATGGACTGTATGAAAAATTTACGTAGGGGAACAAAGCACAGTGAATATGGCACCAGATGACATGGGATTTAAATCCCAGTTCTGCAATATCTTAACTATGTTGCCTAGAGCAAAGTCAGTTTTTTGAACCCTGAATGTTTGCTGCTAAAAATGATGTTAGGTCTGGTTTAGTAGTTCTTAACTAGAAATAAACATTGCATTCATTTGTTCACCATATCTTTTGATTCTTTTTTAATAGTCATATTAGTGTATAAAGATTTTTCTTGTCCCCTCCCCCCCAATAATTAGATTGTTTTACTATAAGGATCTCCTGACTCATTCTTCCTTTTGATTTAAGGACTAAAAAATTTTCAGCTTTCAGGTTTTTGTTTTTTTTTCTGTTTTATAATTAATTCATATTTTTATTGGATCATGATCATACAATGTTATTTGTCCTATTTTTCTTATTTGGAAGTTTCATGGCATTTTCTTTGGGGTTTGGATATATAGTTAGTTTTTGTCAATTTCTGGACCCTGGAAAAGATCTGTTTTCTTTTTTTTTTTTTTAAGATCTGTTTTCTGATTAGAGTGTTTGATATACTTTGCTTCATTATGCCTTAGGAGTTTATTTTTCCATGTCCTTTATTTTCTTGGATTGAGAAGAGGGGATTGATATTTCCACTGCTGATACATGACCACCTGCTTTCCTTTTGCTTTCCTTCCAAGGTACGCCATTGCCCACTTTCAGTCTTTTAAAGTGCAGTTATTTTAGGTATGTTATTTGCAGCATACGGCTGGGTAATTTATTAAAGAAGGAGAAGGGAAACCAGTCCAGATATGTGGTATCAGAAAAGGTTTTAAGGAAAATCTAATGCCTGAGCTAAGCGTTGATGGCAGGAAAGAAGGAGCTTGGTATATGAGGTGGGGAGAGGCAGGCGGGCGTATGTCCCAGAGGGGAGTGGTAGGGGTTCTTCAGGCAGAGGGGACAGCAAAGACTTTTTAAGGTGACCGAGGCGGGGGGCGGGGGACAGTGTTTCCATGTATTTTTTGTAACCTGAGATTTTCCCTGAAATAGATTTTTTTTTCCTTCAAGAAACTCTATAGGAATGAAACTTGAGTTTCAAAATATTTGAAGGATAGGTATTTGTTTCTTCAAACTTAAACAGCAGTTTGATTGGATGTCTTCGATTTACTAGGGATCTTGAAGAGATCGGGGCTTCCCTGGTGGCTCAGCCGGTAAAGAATCTGCCTGTAAGGCAGGAGACCCAGATTTGATTCCGGGGATGGGAATATAACCTGGAGAAGGGAATAGCCACGCACTCTAGTATTCTTGCTGGGAGAATCCCATGGACAGAGGAGCCCGGAGGGCGACAGTCTGTGGTGTTACAAAGAGTCGGACATGACTGAGTGACTAACACTTGTAAAGATCATTTCAAGTATGTGGAATGTTTTCTGTAGAGAAGTCTGAAGCTCCTTGATTTCCCAATCCCCACCAAAGAATTCTGGACTTTTTAAGTACCAGCAATATTCACTAGACTGGACTCAGTATTACCATCCTGTATAGCCTTTCCCAGCCATGTATGTGCCCTCTCAGTCTACAGGTTGGCGTCCTCCTCTAGTTTGGAACACTTAGTTTTAATTTGTCTTGTATTCGTCTTGGGAAAGTAGTTACACATGTGAAACTTTTTTTTAAAAAAGGGATCTTTCATTTCTTGTTCTTGCCAGTCTTTTCTAATTCATATTAATTTGTTTCTTTTCATTTATGTCTCCATCTTGTCTTGCATATTCATTCTACTTCAACTTTGTATTTAAGACTTAATTTTTGACAAACTCTTTAGCTTTGGAGATTGTCTTGTTCTGTGATTTTGTCATATCTTTCTAAAGCTCTGTATCGAGTCTATGGATATTTTCCATAAGTTCTTTTCGTTGCAGTGGTGTTTCTTGTCATGATTTTCATTTGCTTGGCAGCAGCATTTTTTCTGGTGAGGTTTCCTCATCTGTTTTTCCAGTCACTGCCTGTTCTTTTCTTTATCCTTCCTTTCTTTCTCTCTTTCCCTCTGTCTCCTGTAACTTCTTGGTCTCGTCTACATTCCTGTGCTAGTCTCTTTATTAATCTTTGAATGAATCAAGCCCTGCCCCTTCCCCACTCCCAACCCCTGATTTGAAACTGGTTTATGTGGGGGCTGGGAGAGCAGGGGTAGCAGTTCTTTTGCTTTTTCTTTTTCTCTGAAATGTAGGCAACCCACTCCAACTCCTGCCTAGACAATCCCATGGACAGAGGAGCTTGGTGGACCATGGTCCATGGGCTTGCAAAGAGTTGGACACGACTGAAGTGATTGAGAAGGCTCCCGAGAGCCCCTGGGACTGCACGGAGATCCACCCAGTCCATTCTGAAGGAGATCAGCCCTGGGATTTCTTTGGAAGGAATGATGCTAAAGCTGCAACTCCAGTACTTTGGCTACCTCATGCAAAGAGTGGACTCATTGGAAAAGACCCTGATGCTGGGAGGGATTGGGGGCAGGAGGAGAAGGGGACGACCGAGGATGAGCTGGCTGGATGGCATCACAGACTCGATGGACGTGACTCTGAGTGAACTCTGGGAATTGGTGATGGACAGGGAGGCCTGGCGTGCTGCGATTCATGGGGTCGCAAAGAGTCAGACACGACTGAGCGACTGAACTGAACTGAACTAAACTGAAGCGACTGAGCACATATGTAGGTCAAGAAAGAGCATTTCCCCAGATCTTATATCCCCCTTTTTTTTCTTTGCATGAGCAACATGATATCTGCTTCATGAAATTTTTTTTTGTTTTTTGGCCCTATCCCGCAGCACGTGGAATCTTAGTTCCCTAACCAGGGATCGAACCCACATCTCCTGCATTGGCAGCAGCGAGTTTTAGCCACTGGACCGCCAGGGAAGTCCTGATAGCAGAAATTCTTCCTTGTTCACAGTAAAGCACTGTATGACACAGGATTGTGTAATTGAGAGTGTTGAACCTTTTTGTGTTGCCGCCACTCCGTCAGAAGCTGGGAGACTGTTCACGGTTCAGTCTCCCCTGCCTTCTCTCCCTTGTCTCAGCGACGGTGTTTCTTTCACTGATTTTGTATCGGAATCTTTAGCCGAAGACCTCCTCTCAGCACCTTTCTATACCCCTACTTGACTTTCACTGCCTTTGGCAGTCTTTTCACATACATTGTGATTGGGTGATATCTTTTTGTATAGTTTTATCTAAGATGGAATTTTCATTTCTTTTTATTCTGCTGTTGTCTTGGGAGAGAGAAAGGACAGAGACTTCTTTACCCTGCTGTCTTAAAGCCGGTTGTCATTTTTTCTTTAAATCTCTCAGCAAAGCAAGTTGGCTGACAGAAGCCTTCTTCAGAGTACTCTTCAGGGTCTGGCTGCTTGGTCCTTGGCATTCTTCCTTGCATTGCTTGGTGACTTTGCTCCTGATCATTAGTTATTTTCCTTGAGGACTGGATTTCACTGGCTCTGGTTGGGTTTCCGAGGTGGGTTAACTGTGAACAAGTGGGGCATCGCTGTGCTGAGAGGATTGTTTGTTTTGAAGGCACACTATGGTATTGCATTTATTAAAAATATTGTAGGGATCAATAGTTCCATCTGAGTTCATTTCTCCCAGCTATATTGTACTTCTTGTGCATTTATGAGGTGGTATATCTTATGAATTATTAAAGCAAGCTTGAATACATCTTTTAAAAAGAATAGGAGTAACTTTTATTTGCCTTTCACCCCATCCCCCATCCAGGAGGCACTAGTTTCCTTTTATATTGAAGTCTACTTAGTGTTGCTTTTTATCTTCCAAGGATCAAAGATATGGCGGGGAGTGGGCGGATGTTCATGGTTCTGTACTTTGATAGGAAAGGGGATAGTTATTTTAATTTCTATCACCAAGTACCAAAAGTTCCTTTCAAATGCACTGCAGCCCCAAAAGGAAGCAAAACAAAACACTACCTGCCAGTCGGTGAAAATAACTAACAGCATGCACCGCCATGTAGTACTTATAATTGTTTCAAATTTACAAACACAACAATGAAACATATTTTGCATAATGAAATATTTATTTTTATCCTTCATGCTTGCAAGCTGCTCTCCATTCATTCTGTTTGCAAACAGCAGCAGCAGCATTTCTTTAAACATGAGCCGAGTGTAATTTCCAGCTGTTGAAATTAATTCTTTTTTAGGTCCTGTTAAAAGCTATCATCCTTTTTTAGGTCCTGTTAAAAGCTATCATCCAACAGCAAATTTGTTCTTTTTGCTCTTCGTTTATTTCCAGTGACTTTTTTTTCTTGTTCTTATTTTTACTCATGAGTAAAAGTGCTTCTTGGTGATCTTTGGTTTTTGAGAGAGGACAGAATTAATAAAAGCAATTCTTAACTTTGTGTAACATACTATATCGTTCCCCTGGTAAGTGGATCAAAATTCTAATTTTGCATCTCTTTCATTTCATGGTTAAAAACTATTAAATGTCACTTGTAAGGCTCCAGAGTAGAGAAAAGCAGTAATATTATAGATTCAAAAATTCCTTGTAATATATGGCGGAACTCATCAAAGTATTGTAATGATCCTCCAATTAAAAATAAAATAAACTTTAAAAACCAGTGTAATATGAAAATCTTACTGTTATCATGTAGATATCAGTCGAGACCTGTGCAAAAGCAATTGTACAAAAAAACCAAGTTGTACCCCAAAACCCCCACAATTCTAAAATACTCTTCAGCATTCTTCCTCTGGGGATAGTGGTTTCATATATGCAGCAAGTAAGGTAGATTTTGTTTTGGGTACCATATCCCGTATCATGGGAGTCACAAATGTAAATTTAAATCTTGTTGTAACCACTTTAAAAAAGGAAAAAGAAATCGCAAAAGCTAATTGTAATACTGTCTTATTTAATCCAATTTATTCAGAGTGTTATCATTTCAACATAGAACCAGTGTGAAAATTGTTAATCGTAAATTGCATATTCTTCTTGTATTCAGTCTTCACACTCCAGTGTTTCTTGCACGGATAGCACATCTCAGTGGAGGCAAACTGCACTTTAGATTCTCAGTACTGCATGTGGCCGCTGGTCACCATACTGCACAACGTGATTCTCGACTGTGGCGTCTGTGAGAGTGGGAATTGTGGGTGGGTTTTGCTGTGTTTCTTGCGCTGTTGGTGCTCATTCAGTCTGTGCTTCCGAATGAATGAATGAGTGAGTAAAATACACTGGAAGGTATAGGTTAATGCCAGAGCCGTAATGATATCAGTGCCTCCTGTCAAGAGAACTAAGATACATTGTTTGGAAAGAGAACCCAGAGTCTGGAAGGATCCTGCGTTCCAGTCCTGTGGAGGGACAGTGGGGTGGGAGCTGAAGAGTTAAATTGCCAAGGACTTATTGCAGGAGACAGTGGGAGAGGAAAGGAAAACAGTGGCCAGTCTCATCCAGGATGTCCTTTCCAGCTGCGACTCCCCGATCCAGAGTAGCGCCGACAGCGCCTCTCGCGTCTGCTGGAGCTCCTGGTGTGCTGGTACACTGTGCTCCTAGGCAGTGCTGCAGCCAGGCCCTGCGTGCCCCTCTCCAGCACCAAGAGGCTAGTAGGTGGCTTCAGCTTGCCGCTTGAAAATTGATACGATTGTATCAGTGGTATAAATCGGTACAATGTGGATAGCAGTTCATTACAAGGTACTATATTAATAATGTCTGTATTCTGTGACCCAGTGATTATTTAGGTATATATCATTGAGAAAAGGTTTCATATGTATGCAAGGAAGCATTAAATGATAATTGTGGCATTTTTAAAAATTAAAAACATGCAAACCACCTACCTGTTGTCTTAGGAGATCAGATAAATATTTTTGACACACTCATTAACTCTGTACAGGAATTAAATGACAGGAATTAAATGAATCTAGTGAACTAGACTTGTATTTCCAGATGGAAAGCCATCAGAAATTCAAGGTTGAATGAGGAAAGCAAGCTTGGGAACACCTGTTTTTTTTTTTTTTTCTCTCTCTCTCTCAAAATAAAAAATGTCACACAGTATACACAATGTTAGGTATTTCTCATTGCTGCATATTGCTATATAAAAGTTGGGGGAAAAAAAAAACCAAGCAAACCTCAAGACTCTAAACGTAAGCTCTTATGTCTAGAGCTGGTTAGGGGTGTGGGAACAGGTTGAGTCTTCAAAGAGCACTCAGGTGAATATAAACCTCTGTAGTTTTTTTTTTTTTTTTTAAATACAAAGCACTGAATGATAATAATTGGCAATTCTAGGTGGAGGTCACAGGGGTGTTATCTTATTCTTTATTCTTTGATATATTTTAAATTGTTCTCAATTTCTGTTTTATACATTCAGGAGGTCTATAGTCAGTTTTTTTGGAAGTGAAAATTTAGGATTAAAGATGCCCGGGATATTTTTCTTTCTTGGTATACTTCATATGAATTATTTCAACCCTTTACTGGAAGAGGATACACAGGTGGAGAAATATCCTTTTGATGTATACAAGTACAAAAGTGCATTTTATAACTGAGTTTACTTTGTTCTGTATTTCAGGCTAGAATTTCAATCCAGATCCCTTCAGGAAAATGCCTAATAAACTTAGGTCCACACAGTACCCTTGTGGGCTAAGATTTAGAAAAGTATTTTAAAAATCTAGAATTAGCCTAAGCCTTTCAAAGATGTGTCAGCTGTGGTGTATTTCAGTTAAGGTCGACAAGCACTTATGGAATGCCTGTCTGAGGCTTGGGGGATGGCTAGGAGAGAGTAACACTTAAAAGGAAACTTTAGACATTTCAGGATACAGAAACAGCTGGGAACTGTCCAGTTGAATAAAGAAACATTCACTGTCAGAGGGGAAAGAACAATTCATATTGGGTTGGCCAAAAAGTTTGAGTTTCCCATACTATCCTATGGCAAAACCCGGATGAACTTTTTGGCCAACCCTACTTTTTTTTTGGAGAAATTATTAATTTATTGCCTCCAAGCTCTGAATCCATGCTTCATGATCTGCTCTGTGGTCGTGGAGCCTGGCCATGTAAGCATTTCTCCTTTGCAGCGAGTGTGATGTTCAGTTGTGTCCGCAGAGGGTGTGGGAAAGGATCTCTGGATAAAGGGCCTTCTCTTCTTGCCCACTCCAGTGTTCTTGCCTGGAGAATCCCAGGGACGGGGGAGCCTGGTGGGCTGCCATCTCTGGGGTCGCACAGAGTTGGACACGACTGAAGCGACTTAGCAGTAGCAGCTTCTTGATTCCATTGTCCTGGACTGTTTCAGATGGCTTCACAGTGAATCCCAAGGCCATCACCTCGCTGACTGTGGTGTCTCTCCCCCCAACCCTCCCCAGTGCTTCAGAGAGAGGGTTTCCCACCATGGCACCTTCTCTAGTGTGTCTGCTTTCTAGGTCTGCTCCTCTGTATTCTCTGTCTTCAGCACTTGCACCCCCATTACTCCTGTCCCTGTTATTAATTTTCCCACATTCGCATTGCTCTCACCTGTTTCTTGCTCTGTTTGAATCACTGCATGGTATCTCCTGATTGGGCCCTAATGGCACAGAAGGCACAGTGTTTCCTCCAATATGCTAAGACCAACACAGGTGATGCTGATGTTTAAAAGGCCGCTTAGGAATCTTCTCAGACTGCTGTTCATTTTCTTTTAGTAGGACATTAAGCTAGGTGTGTGAATGGGTTAGTGGATCAGTAGGTGTGAACATCTGTGTGGCTCTTACCGTGTACTTTACGGTATTGGAAAAGTGTGTGCGTTGTTATTCCCGGGGAAGTTGATATTTGAGGTTCTTTGTGCTTTAAGCTTGTGTGGCTTCATATGTCCCTTTGCCTTACCACACCAGCTTAGATGCCCAGCGGAGGCCTTCTGGTGGGAAGATAGTGTGTGCTCCATGGCCAGGTGAACCTGGGTTCTGATTCTGGCTCCACCGTTATAATAATTCTAGTTCTAACTACGTGGCACACGAGTGAAAAATCTTATTTTCTAAATTCAAGTTCTCACTCAAGCCCACAAGAGCATTTATGTAACTTGGGGCAAATAAATTTGTGACTTAGAGCCTATTTCCTTGTCTGTGAAACGAGAAATAAAAGACAAGCCTTTTGAGTTGGTGTGAGGTTAATCATGTCAGAGTAAAGCACCAATTTGTTGCTGTTCAGTTGCTTAGGTGTGTGAGACTCTTTTGCGACTCCATGAACTGTAGCCCGCCAGGCTCCTCTGTCCATGACAAGGTATGAATGATCCAGTTTGTCTGTTTCCTTGCCAATATTTGATATAAAATTACTATATTTTATTCAGCCATTTCATAAGGGTGCAGTGTTGTCTTGTGGTTTTGAGTTCCCAGTGAAGTTTAACACATTTTCTTGTGCTTATTTACCATCTCTGTGCCTCTGTTTTCCTATTAAGAATTTTCTAAAACTAACATTTCTTGTAATGTTGATGCAAGTCTCTGGGAGGGGAAAAAAAAACCAAAACAAAACAGGAAAAACTGATCTGTTTTAGGTTTTTCGTTTGGTGTTTGCCGTAGCAATTGCTTCTGCATTTTCAAACTGGGGCTTCTTGGCCAGAAGTTATTTTGTATAACCAGTTATCTCAGATCCTTTCTAATGTTTTGGTTTCATGTTTCCTTTGGTTTAGGAATAACGAAAACAAACAAGGAAACCCAAACAAACCCAAGCCCAAACAATAAAACTGCTGTGAACACTTATTAATAACATGTCTCTCCTACAAACTTTGTTTTCAACTTTCATTAAACTTTTTTGATAACACTTTGAATTGTTAACTACGATTAGTATTAAAAAATATTTCCACTGTACAGAGACACCTTTCAGCAAATACAATGTAGAGAACAGTGGGAGAAGAGCTATTCAAAACTTTACATGTCTCACGACGCAGGGAACCAAAGCTGGTGCTCTTGTTACAACCTAGAAGGTAGGATGGAGAGGGAGGTGGGAAGGAGGTTCGAGAGGGAAGGAACATGTATACCTATGGCTGCTTCATGTTGAGATATGGCAGAAACGATCATAATATCATAAAGTAATTATCCTGCAATTAAAAATAAAATAAAATTTTTAAAGCTTTACATGTCTCATTGTAAGAATATAGGCAAGTCCATAGGATATAATATCGATGGAACAGTAAAACTGTGAAAGATGATACAAGGCCAAGAATAGCAAGAAATATTTTATGGAATGTGGTCAAGCATTGGACAAAACAACAGTATAGGGAATACTAAAAAGTTGCAAACATGTTTGTCAGTTGCTTAAGACCAGAAGTTGAGTCATCTCTGATTCCTTTTGCATTACCCTCCACATCCAGGTCTCTCAGCCAGTGCAGTCGCTTCCAGCTGCCAGATATATCTTGAAGTACACCCAAGTGTCTCTGCTATAAGTGCTGCAAATCTCATCTAAGCAACCATCTCTGCTGGTCACCTCTGGACTGCCAAAGTCATTACTTCCACTCTTGTATCCTTCTAATCTGTTCTCAACTTAAAAGGAAGAAAGCTCTGTAACACTTAAGTCAGAATAGAACACTCTCAAACTGGAAACCCATCACGGCTTCTTTTTATACTTAAACTCTGTTCAGCACCTGCTTAATATGGTCCTTGACTGCCTCTCAGTTTTATCTCTTAAAGCTATTCCCTTATCTGCCTAAACTCCAAAGCAACTGGCCTTCTTTTAATTATTTAAAAAATGAGCTTTTTCATGCCCTGATAAGTCATGTTTTAAAGAGTAAGACTAATTTATCTCTAAGAATGTTCTCAGATAAAACTTACAAACTAAGAAATGGCATAGTAAGGTATTTATTCGGCCCCTTGAAGCTCTTTAATTGTCCTTTGTTCCATCTGGTTATAACTCTTGGCCTAAAGGAGGCCCAAAATGAATTGTTGGATAATTATCTCTTGCTTTTAACAGGAGTCCAGGACTCTTCTTTTCATCTATTTCTAGAAATACTATCCCTAATTCTTCTCCCTCTACTCTTACTCATAGCCATCAAACAGTCCCTCCCACACACACACCACCCTTATGGCAGAAAGTGAAGAGGAGCTAAAAAGCCTCTTGTTGAAAGTGAAAGAGGAGAGTGAAAAAGTTGGCTTAAAGCTCAGCATTCAGAAAACGAAGATCATGGCATCTGGTCCCATCACTTCATGGGAAATAGATGGGGAAACAGTAGAAACAGTGTCAGACTTTATTTTTTGGGGCTCCAAAATCACTGCAGATGGTGACTGCAGCCATGAAATTAAAAGACGCTTATTCCTTGGAAGAAAAGTTATGACCAACCTAGATAGTATATTTAAAAGCAGAGACATTACTTTGCTGACTAAGGTCCATCTAGTCAAGGCTATGGTTTTTCCTGTGATCATGTATGGATGTGAGAGTTGGACTGTGAAGAAGGCTGAGCACCGAAGAATTGATGCTTTTGAACTGTGGTGTTGGAGAAGACTCTTGAGAGTCCCTTGGACTGCAAGCAGATCTAACCAGTCCATTCTGAAGGAGATGAACCCTGGGATTTCTTTGGAAGGAATGATGCTAAAACTGAAGCTCTAGTACTTTGTCCACCTCATGCGAAGAGTTGACTCATTGGAAAAGACCCTGATGCTGGGAGGGAATGGGGGCAGGAGGAGAAGGGGATGACCGAGGATGAGATGGCTGGATGGCATCACGGACTCAGTGGACGTGAGTCTGAGTGAACTCCGGGAGTTGGTGATGGACAAGGAGGCCTGGCGTGCTGCAATTCATGGGGTCGCAAAGAGTCGGACACGACTGAGCGACTGAACGGAAAGGAGGAAGAATTAGCTTGATTGTGCTCAGTTAGAAAAGGAGCGTAGTTAATTATGAAATTAACATATATGAAATTCTTGTTCGTTGCTGGTAAAAATACGCACTTCTCAGTTTCTAGTTATTTTGTATTAAGGCTCAGTTGATGAAATTATTCTATTATTACATAGAGAGTTAATTATTTTTTGTTGAAAAGAATCAGTTTGCTTGCTAGAAACTCTCATGTAGTAAATTGTGTTAAAATATTTTTCTAAAGATGTCAGAGGTACTTGGAAAGGTACAGGTATGAACTGACAAGGTATTCTATCTCTACAAAATAAGATACATGTATTTCTTATTTGTGTGACAAATATCTAATTTTGATGCCTTTTCACTATTGATGCAGAAATAAATCTCTCAATTGAAATATGATGTGATATAAGTTCTGAGATCTAATACCACTGATCCATTAAAAAAGGAGAGGCGAAAGAATTCTGGTGCTACATGAACAGACAGAGGAGGGAGACTGGCTCCATATCTTGGGTCGTCTTCCATTAGGTAACACATTTGCATCAATTTTTGTTTAAAAGCCTTTACTTTTGCCAGTGTACCAGCCACCATCATTACTGTTTTCTTTTATTCCAGCTCTTCTCGGTAGTTCTAGGCACTTAATTATTTTTGTTCATTCATAGACGTCTGCCACATCTCATTATTTTGTCACTGCCACTGTACCAGTGTTACAAAATGAACTGAGCTAATAGAAGTTGTCATTTTTCACGCCGTCTGCGGTTATATCTCTGATGGTGGTTTCTCATCTGATGTGGGGGATGAAGTGAGCCACCCAGCACACAGAAGGACCTGACTGTTCTCACCAGTGGCAAAGAAGTTAGGAATGGAGTCTGAAATGAATAGGAGGTGCAAATAGAGAGGGTATGGATTTTTGCTGGAAGCTTGCCTGGAGTAGTATAGATATTAATACATGTACAGTTGGTAGAAGAGGCCTTACTGAAGATTCAGAGAGTCTAAAAGAGAGGATAAGACGGTAGGTTTGCACAGTTTGCATCTGGGATGGATTGGAAGGCAGTTGAGCTGGGACATAAGTTGTTAATTCTCCTGACATTGGTAGCTAGGTTGAATGTAGCTTTTGGGTGATAGTCATGTTTTTAAGTTGAAATTTTTAAGAATAGTGATGAGCAATCTGCCTTACAGTGGATGTGGTGGGATCCTGGGCATCCTGAAGAACTATAAGTGGTCTTCCAGTTTGGGCGTTGGGAGTGGTTCCTGCCAGCTGGGGCATATTTTCCATTGTCTGTAGATTCTTGGTTGTCACAGCCCGGGTGCTCCTGGCATCTAGTGGGTAAGGCCACAGACACTGCTGAATATCTTACAGTGCACTGGACAACCCCTCACAGCAAAGACATGGGGAATTCCCTGGCCGTCCAGTAGTTAGGGCGTGGGGCTTTCACTGCCAAGGGCATAGGTTCGATCCCTGGTTGGGGAACTAAGATCCCACAAGCTGTAAGGCACAGCCTTAGTAACAAGGTTGAGCAACCCTGTATTTTAACCAATACCAACAAAGGTCTGTTATGTTTCCTTATTTCCTGTAGATTGAGTATGCATATTTGCTGTGTTATCCTTACAGAATGGCCAGTCTTTAGTAGAAATTTAATGATGGAGAAGGCATTCATCCTTAATCACTCCCAACAACTCACCTTTGGACAGACCTGCATATGCTGGCTTCATTACAAGACCCTGTTTTTCTGCACCACTTCCCTCTTTGTAGTTTTTACACTTTATGAGTTTTACTCATCTGAGAAAAATTTCCCTGTGCCACTTCAGGATAAACAGTTTGATGTTTGGCTGTTATTAAGATTTCTTGGTAATGAGATATTTGGTGTCACTAAGTGTTAAAGAGGTACCTGATTATAGACTTTATAAATAGCATCAAAGATGACTAAATATCATACTTTATCTCCATAGCACATAACTAGGAGAGGAGGAGGCAGACGGTGGAAGAGAGAAAGGATAATAGAATTTACACAACAGCATTTACTTAAAGATAATAAAAAAATTTCATTACATGGCATGAACCAGCCTATTAGGACTAGCACAGCACTCTACATGGAGATGTTCAGTATAAATACCATTTGCTTTTTATTTGAAATAAGGATAATTCTGTGTTACTGACTTGACTAAAATGTAAAGAGTGTTCCACTCACTATTTGTGGGATGTACAAATAATGTGAGCTCTTTTAATAATTGCACATAAATATATTGTAAATTAAACCTTTCATCTAAAACTACGAAAGAGTTAGCTAAATAGCAATTAATTATGCACTTGGGTACTCCTGTGAGTGAAGTAAATTGTTGCTCTCTCTTTCAGAGAGCACGGATTTCCATGAAAGGCTTTGAATGAAAGTTTTCTCCCCATGAAATAACATTCTCAATAGGGAAAGCTGCTGCTGCTAAGTCGCTTCAGTCATGTCTGACTCTGTGCTACCCCATAGACAGCAGCCCACCAGGCTCCCCCGTCCCTGGGATTCTTCAGGCAAGACCACTGGAGTCAGTTGCCATTTCCTTCTCCACTACATGAAAGTGAAAAGTGAAAGTGAAGTCCCTCAGTCGTGTCCGACTCTTAGTGACCCCATGGACTGCAGCCCACCAGGCCCTCCGTCCATGGGATTTTCCAGGCAAGAGTACTGGATTGGGGTGCCATTGCCTTCTCCAATAGGGAAAGCATGGTACTCCATCTATTAACCATGAACTGACTGATCTGGATCATAGTTGAGGCTTTGCAGGTGAGAGTATGTACAAATAATAAGCCAGCTACCTACAAAAATACGTACTTCCTCTTAAGACCTTGATCCAGTACAGACTTGAGACATAATGTAGTATTCTCCAACCAATAGGAAGATTATGTGTCTTTGAAGTAGAAATTAATATTTGGATTAGTTAAGTTTCCTTTAGATTCAAATGACAGAGAACCCAGCTCAAACTGACCTGAGCCAAAAAAAAAAAGGGAATTTATTAGCTCCTGCAGTCAAATAGGCTGTTGTTAGACTACAGGGACTCAGACAGCACTCTTGTTTCTTAGCTTTGCCTTCATGTGTTGGCTCTGATCTCTGTGCTGACGTGATAGTCCATCACAGAGCCAGACTTCTTCCATCCATTCTCTCCGGTGGCAGAAAAAGAGAACCCGGGATGTCTCCTTAGGATTCATTACCTTTGACTGGATCACATCTCTGTCTCTGAACAGTCTCTCTGGGCAGGGCATATAACATCATGGATTGAGCCATGTACCAAATCTGGGTAAGATTTAATGCCACTTATAGGTAGAGTGTAGGAGAAGGCAATGGCACCCCACTCCAGTACACTTGCCTGGCAAATCCCATGGACAGAGGAGCCTGGTAGGCTGCAGTGCATGGGGTCGCTGGGAGTTGGACACGACTGAGCGACTTCACTTTGACTTTTCACTTTCATGTAGTGGAGAAGGAAATGGCAACCCACTCCAGTGTTCTTGCTTGGAGGATCCCAGGGACGGGGGAGCCTGGTGGGCTGCCATCTCTGGGGTCGCACAGAGTCGGACATGACTGAAGCGACTTAGCAGCAGCAGCATAGGTAGAGAGTGCAAGAGTGGGGTTACCCTGATGAAAATTAGTTATGCAAAAAATAAATCTTTACCTTAACCCTGACTTCTGCAGAAGTGCCATATAAATACATATGAGCTACTTTAAAAAAAATATGGTTCTGTACAAGGGTCTTGATATATTTTACCAATATTCAACTGCTGATATTTAAGTTTGCTGGCAGTTTTTTCAGGATTACACATAATATCACAGTGACTGTCTTTGTCTATATGTCCTGTGAATTTGGGCAAGTTTTATAGAGACTACATAGAATTTCTGGATCAAAGGTTGTGCACATTTAAATTTTTATAAATCTGCTGAACTGTCTCTCAAAATTATAATTTTATCAACAGCATGTAAGAGAATTTGTTTCCCCATGTTACTTCCTTCTCATTTTATCTTTGTTGTCTCTCCAGTTCCTGAAACATTTTGTGAGTTTGGTAAAGTATATATAATACTCTTTATTTTGCATTAGAAGCAGTGTACCTGGGAGTAGCTCAGTCATAAGACTAATAAGTAGCTGATCTAGACTGGAATCAAAATGTATCTCTCAGATGGCTAAGACTAAAAAATATTTCTTTCACTTTATTTTTTCTTCCATCTTAATACTTGAAACCAATTTAATAGTCTGTTTTTCAGAAAATCAAATATTTATGTCCAACTTTATTCAATAGAAATTAATGAAATAACCAATTAGCCTCTGATTATGAGTCAAACTCTTCAGTATTTGTCAGTAACAGTCATTTATACGATGCCAGGTTTTTTAAAAAAAAAATGTTAAAGATGTATTTAATATGCTTACTGGTAGTACCAGTATATAAAGTTGATGTAGAGATGTTAATGTATGTTAGTCTTCAGCTCATATCAGACTGATGCACAGTAAACAACTATGCAGCCATTGAAGTTGTAGTATTTGATAAATCTGCAAAAATTTTGCTGTATAAGCCAATAAAAATTTTGCATTAAGGATAACTCATGCAGTAACTTCTATTCATTAAAGCTTGACATAAGTTAAATAATGATGGAGTGAGTATATATTTAAGGCTGACTCATGATTTATCAAAAATATCTTATTTGAGAATGTCCTTTACTTTTTTTTGTTCTTTACTGATTTTTTTTAAGTTGGTCGCTTTCATTAATAGTGATATTTGTTTACTCAGTTTTCAAGTTGCTGTCAGTGAATTCCTGCCAACATTATGTAATGCATGCATGAAGCTTTATTTTCCAAATGCCATTTTTTTCAAGTATATGGAAAATTATTGGATTGAAAAGTGAGATTTAAAAGTGGTTAAGTATCTTTTTTTGATAAACTTTATTCGCAACAAAATAAAACAGCTTTAGGAGGTACTGGAACTTATTTTCTTTTTTTACAGATGGCTTGTACCCCAATCCCAGCTTCTAGGTAGTGAAAGAGTGGTCCACAGATTTTATGAAGCCATTTAAAGCAGGAATTCTGTTTGTTTAGTCACTCAGTCATGTCTGATTCTTTGCAGGACCCCGCAGACTCTAGCCCACCCGGTTCCTCTGTCCATGGGATTTCCCAGGCAAGAATACTAGAGTGGGTTGCCATTTCCTTCTCCAGGGGATCTTCCCACCCCAAGGATCTAACTGGCATCTCCTGCATTGTCAGGCAGATTCTTTACCATTGAGCCACCTGCGAAGCCCTTAAAATGGAATAGATGTGTATAAATTTACTTCCTCTGACTTAGGTGTTTCTCTTTTAATAAACTGCTCTAAAAATACCAATTTAAATCAGGGTATGAGAAATAATAGACATGGGAAAACAATTTTGGATTATGAAAGTAACACTGATTTTTAACTGAACAACAAGTTAATAATCAACATTGTTCCAGACTTGTCCACTGAAATTGATCTCTCCTCTCCCTGTTGTTGCATGGTGTTGCTCTCCCCTCCCCGTTGTTGCATTGCGCTGTGTTCCTTCTGTCATGGCCCTCATCAGCAGCCACAGTGCCATGCATATATGCAATTCTGTTTCTCCTTTTTCCACAAAAGTAAGAGTCTGGAGAGCCAATTCTTTCTGTTATTCATCTTTCCATTCTGTGTAGGGCCTGCCACATACTAGGTATAAATGTTAAATTCAACTGATGCAAAATAATATAGTGCGATAACTTGACAAGTCACTGTTTGACAATCCTTGGCCACTACTTTTATATTTTCATTTTACTTCAGTGAATCAATTTTTACATAAAAAGATCCCATAGATGTGTTAATTTTGTTTACAGAGAAATGTTTTATGTACTCTGAGGGTAATTACTGATAGTTTACCATCTGTTTCTATTTATCAGTATTTTCCATCTCCCTGTTCATTTGTTTGGCTGAGTCTTTTATATGTGAGATTCTTTCTCCATTTAGCTTTTGATGTCTTTGAAATTTTAGTTTTTGATATTGAGGAACTGTACAGAATATTTTATAATGTTGTGCAAGTTATGTTTATGGTATAACTTGAATTTGAGTCCCATTCTTTAAAGGGAAATGTGTGTTGTTGGTTAATTGGTAAAATGATGTCTCTCTTAGATATGTTTGTAAAACCTCTTATTTTTGTTTTGCACTTTTTAAGAACCTTAGACTTTTGTAGGAACACAATGCTTTTTTAATGTTTATTTTCGTTCTAACAGAAGTGGAGGAAGAGGACTAATGTTTGTTGAATGCTTACTATGCTCCAGTACTGTGATAGCATGATATATCATTATATAATGACAAGCAATTGTCATTAATTGCTTAATGACTCTGTCGAAGGTGATGCGATTACAGTTTACAGATGAAGAAGCTGAAGCAAAAAAAGAATATCTTTTTTCCTCCCAACTTGGTCTCTGTTTTATTTCTGATGTAACGTAGGACCCAGAAAACTATCTTATATACATTATGGATTAGCAGAAAATTCACTGGGATCTTTACCATGCCATTACAATCAGTTCGTTATCCTTTCACCCCACCTGTCATTGAACACCTAGAAATCTGGAGGTAGATATTACTGAATATAAACACTTTTAAATGTATAGCTAAATTGCAGAATGGGAAGGTGATCTCATCAGTGCAATAAAATGAAGAAGTAGCTCTAAAAAATACAGCTGTCTCTTGGTTTCTGTGAGAGGCTGGATCCCCTGAGATACCAAAATCCACAGACACTGAAGTCAGTTATGTGAAATGGTGCAGTAAAGGAATATAGTTGGCCCGCTGCATGCACGGATTTCACTTTCACAGATCCAAGAGCGGTCCGTATATTAGAAACCTTTGGATCCAGAGGGCCAACTATAGTTTATTTCTTCTGAAACTGCTGGTGTCCATGCTCTTTGCTTATTTTTATGGCCTTGTGCTTTTTCAGCTTTGTGGGGACAGAAATAAGACTTTGGTTTGTTCAGGGTGAGGAACTAGAATCTTAGACATCTCAACATTCTCTCTCTTATCACTCAGGATTTAAAATAAAAAGGTTTGATTTGAAATTAATATGTAAAAGTTTTTTTATTAAAAAAAAGAATAAAGGGGATGAATTGATGCTAAGACTGACATTTCTAGGAAAATTAGATGTTAGAGAAATAACAACAGAGATAGTAGACCATGGGTTAAAAAAATTTCAAGGAATGATTGACCAGTAACTTCAAATCCTAGGGTGATATCACAGAAAAAGCATGAAAAGCAAGCAATAAAAAGCCCCAGTTAGAGGGGCAGCTGGGCTTTTTTGCCTTATTTGATATCTAGGATTTTTCCAAGTTTCAGTCAATTTTGTAACACCTTCTCTATTTTTACAGTGACACATATCTAGATTATTAGTTACTTCATATTTTAGAGTAAACTTATGGTGTTATGCTTATCATTTATTTTTAAGAGGAACCTTCTATATCACAATAAAATGTGGAAACCCTTGAAAGTGAAAGTTGCTCAGTCATGCCCAACTCTTTGCAGCCCCATGGACTGCAGCCTGCCAGGCTCCTCTGTCCATAGGATTTTCCAGGCAGATACTGTAGTGGATTGCCATTTCCTTCTCCAGGGGATCTTCCCGACCCAGGGATTGAACCCAGGTCTCCTGCACTGCAGGCAGATTCTTTACTAACTGAGCTACCAGAGAACCCCTATGGAAACTCTTAAAATCTGCTGTAAATAGAAACTTTCTATAAAAACTCATAAAATTAAGGAGGAAAGTTATAAGCTATGTCCTGTTACCTGTCTCTGATCCCAAGGCCTGTCTTCTGTTACAAAGAAGGAAAAGCAAGCTTTAAGGGTTGCCAATGACATCATATACAGTCTTCCTCTTTATTTAATAGGAGGAATTGGAAAAGATGGAAAAAGGAAATGCGCTTTGTCTTATTTGGCAGTTCTGTCTTATTTGTGTGTGTGATGGGTAGGATGGTTTTTAGTTCCAGCAACACTGTTGGCTGAATGTGAAATGTGGAGGGAGGCATGACGGTGTGTGTGTCTGAGTGCTTTAGCATTCATCATGTGATAGAATGCTGCTCTGAGCTTCCTATTTTGAAAGATTCTTTGTTTTTTCTTTTTGAAGCTCTTTTAAGAGCCTGTGCTGATGGAGGTGCCAACCGCTTATATGACGTCACAGAAGGAGAGAGGGAGAGGTAAGCTTTCTTTCAGCCAGTGTCTGTTACATCAGTTCTGCTTTTGAGGTTGTTTTATTTTCTTTTTAGTAAATGGTGATTGTTCTTTCCTTCAAATTCTTACAGAAAACCACCTCAGAGAGAAAGCGAGTTGCTTAACCATGTTGTATTATTTTTGGCTTGAGTGTTATTGATAGAAATAGGCCAATCATACTCTTCTTAAAAAAATTCTATTTCAAAAGTCTTCTTAAATAACATTATCAAATATTGGTACATGTGAGGACTTTGGATATTGACTAAAATGATGGTAACTTGAGTTTTTATTCAAATAGTTTAAAGGAATACAAATTGATCTTATATAAAATATGTATCCTGTTGTAGAAGGTGCAAGGTTTTTATAATAGTATTGAATAAAACTCAGAATAATTTAATTTAGTTCTGAGTTGTGCACACATGCACTTTTAAGAGAGAAATAATTTATTTCTTAATGATTTGTTACCTGCCCACTCTGGTTTTCCTGATCTTGGCATGGTGAGCTATTTTTACACATGGTGAGCTATTTTTAGACGTGAGACTATGTTTGATAAAAGCACAATTTAAATATAGCTCACTGCCAACATGTAGTTCATCCTCTTGGCAAAGACAGTTTATAGTCTAGGTATAAGTAGACTAGCTATGAAATTTAGTTCCACTTGTACTAAATATCGTACTAAAATACTTACAGTATGAGAAATCACCTCCTTGCTGTAAAAAAAAATCAGTATTATGATGCAGCATATCATAGGTATGAATTAAATACACACATTTTGAAATGATGTAAAATACATCTTTATGACATCAACCTTTTTACTTCACATTTCTAATGGAGGTGCTTTTTGAGAGCACCTGTTTGCTTATAGGAGAAAGGCATGTTTTCTTTGAGATTGGACATGTGTGGATGTATAATCAAAAAATATAGCCACAGTGACAGCCTAGGAAGCAATTTAAATTCCTAACATGTTGTGCTTCTTTATTTATTTATATTTTTTGATAAGAACTTTTAAGATTTATTTTCAACAATTTTCAAACATGTAAGGCGGCATTGCTAACTGTTGTCACAGTGCTGTGCATTATCACACACCCAGGACCTACCTCATAACTAGAAGTCTGTACTTTTTTTTTTTAATGAATTTATTTTTTATTGAAGGATAATTGTTGACAGAGTTTTTCTGTTTTCTGTCAAACTTCAGCATAGATCAGCCATAGGTATACATGTATCCCTTCCCTTTTGAAACTCCCTCCCATCTCCCTCCCCATCCCATACTTCTAGGTTGATACACAGCCCTTGTTTGAGTTTCCTGAGCCATACAGCAAATTCCTGTTGGCTGTCTATTTTACATGTGGAAGACGATATGGAGATTCCTTATAAAACTAGGAATAAAACCACCGTATGACCCAGTAATCCCACTCCCGGGCATATACCCTGAGGAAACCAAAATTGAAAGAGCCGCATGTATGCCCTTGTTCATTGCAGCACTGTTTACAATAGCTGGAACATGGAAGCAACCTGGGTGTCCATCAACAGATGAATGGATAAAGAAGTTGTGGTACATATACACAATGGAATATTACTCAACCATAAAAAGGAATGCCTTTGAGTCAGTTCTAGTGAGGTGGATGAACCTAGAACGTATTATATAGAGTGATGTGAATCAGAAAGAGAAAGATACATACTGTATTCTGACACATATATACGGAATCTAGAAAAATGGTACTGAAGAATCTATTTATAGGACAACAGTGGAGAAACAGACATAGGAATAGACTTGTGCTTCTTTGTTTTTAAACCTTGTGGATTCCTTTGACTGTATTTCCTACAACCTGACATGGGCAGGATGTGAAAAAATACTCAAGTATGTGTTATAAGAAGTGTCTGGCCAGTTACTGCACTGAGGAGCATAATGGCCATGAGGGCAAGATTTGAGGAGGTGCTTTTTGTTTCTTACTTGTAGCCTCCTTGCTGACCAGCAATCTGGTACTGAGTGCCATTTCTCTAATGGTGGGTGTAGCTTATGAATATAGTTGTATGAAGCAGAGCTGTGGAAGGAATTGACTCAGTACTTTTTAAGTCTTCCTTGAGCGTAAGAACCGTCTAGAATGCCTATGAAAAAACATAGATTGCTGTACTGATTACTTTTATTGGATGAAACTGGACACTAGTAAGACAGATAACATCCACATATTCAACTCTCATCTGAAAGTAACGCACATCACCAATTTGGGAATGAGTGCCATTATTTTTGCCCACATTTCAAAGTAATCATTTCCAGTACTTTTGAACACATTTATAATTAACCTTAGGGAACTCTTCCAAGAAGACTTATATGATTTATCTAACAACTATGTGTCTATATATGAAGATGTTTAAGAAGAAGATGTACTTGGTGTTGATTTCCGTGTTATAATAACGTGTTTGCTGTGGTATACGTCTGAAGCTTGGGGGCATGGTTGGCTGGGGTGAGGGTAGAGTCCTTAAAGGGAGATGAGTGAGGCTAACTGCTTCATGTGGGAATTAAAGCCTTGGAATAAATCTCATTAAATCCAAACCCTAACCTGTTAAACTAATTGGACATAGGCGACTAAACGTGGTTCCTGTTAGCTGTATTTTTAACAGAAAGGCTTTACAGTGGAAAGAGAAGAAATATTCATGAGTTTTGGAAAGTCAAGTTAGGGATGCGGAGCACTGCTTCACTTGTTCTTGATTTTTATTTATTTATTCAACGTCCTAATCTACAATGTAATACCTTAGAGTTATGCAATGAAGCATGAATATGTAGGGAATCATCTTTAATTGGAGAGAAAGTGGGATCTTTACACATTAGGAATGGAAAGAAGGAAGACTGACGCAGACAGTAGCAGAGGAGCAGGGTTTGCAGAGGGATGGTGCCAAGGGAGATTTAGCGGTGACCTCAGGCCTGACCCTGTACTGAATGCATTCAGCCTTCTGCATCTTTCACAAAGGTTTGTCTTTGTGTCAGCTTTGAAGGTTCAGTTCAGTTCAGTTGCTCAGTTGTGTCTGACTCTTTGCAACCCCATGAATCACAGCACGCCAGGCCTCCCTGTCCATTACCAACTCCCGGAGTTTACCCAAACTCATGTCCATCGAGTCGGTGATGACATCCAGCCATCTTATCCTCTGTTGTCCTCTTCTCCTCCTGCCCCCAATCCCTCCCAGCATCAGGGTCTTTTCCAATAAGTCAGGCCTCCCTGTCCATTACCAACTCCCGGAGTTTACCCAAACTCATGTCCATCGAGTCGGTGATGACATCCAGCCATCTTATCCTCTGTTGTCCTCTTCTCCTCCTGCCCCCAATCCCTCCCAGCATCAGGGTCTTTTCCAATAAGTCAACTCTTTGCATGAGGTGGCCAAAGTATTGGAGTTTCAGCTTTAGCATCAGTCCTTCCAATGAACACCCAGGACTGATTTCCTTTAGAATGGACTGGTTGGATCTGCTTGCAGTCCAAGGGACTCTCAAGAGTCTTCTCCAACACCACAGTTCAAAAGCATAAATTCTTCAGCTCTCAGCCTTCTTCACAGTCCAACTCTCACATCCATACATGACCACAGGAAAAACCATAGCCTTGACTAGACGGACCTTAGTCGGCAAAGTAATGTCTCTGCTTTTGAATATACTATCTAGGTTGGTCACACTTTTCTTCCAAGGAGTAAGCGCCTTTTAATTTCATGGCTGCAGTCACCATCTGCAGTGATTTTGGAGCCCAAAAAAACAAAGTCTGACACTGTTTCCACTGTTTCCCCATCTATTTCCCATGAAATGATGGGGCCAGATGCCATGATCTTCGTTTTCTGAATGTTGAGCTTTAAGACAACTTTTTCACTCTCCTCTGTCACTTTAATCAAGGTTACCTCTCTCCATTTACAAGGTGTTTTTCTTTTAAATAAGCCCTAAATGTTTTTGTTTATTGTTGAAAGCAATTCATGATGTGTGTATTACTGTGTATATTATTGTTTTTGTTTATTGTTGAAAGCAATTCATGATGTGTGTATTAGTGTGTATTAGTGAGTTGGGAGAAACAGAAAGAAAAAGATAAAAATTACCTGTTACATCTCCCTACATAGCAAAGAGTTCCATTGAGTTCTGCCATTGGACTTCAGAAAATATGACTAATTTTTCTTGTTCAGGTGAATGTAACCTCAATGAATGTAAATTCTCTTGTGCCTAGAAAATTTCCTGAGAGTATTAGACACTCAAAAAATATTTGTTAATGGATATTTGGTTATAGTTGTTCTGTTGTCTGTTCCCTAAGGTTTTGAGTGACTTTGACTGATGGCCTGTGTATTTTGGGTAATGAGATTGCTTCTACTCTGAGAGCTGATAGGTTCTGATTTGGGGGTGTGTTCAGTCTATATATGAGACTGAGGAAGGTAGAGATCCAGGCAGGGAGACACAGAATGGGCACTGCCAGTGAGAGCTGGATCTGAGCAGTGGTTGTAGACTTGAGATGAAAGAGGAAGGAATTTTTATGAAGACTCAGTCTTCATTCAGTGAGACTCCTATACTCTTCGCTGACTGTTTCTCTCAGCCCAGATGTCTATTTTTGGGAATGTGGAGTAGTAAGTTTGGGTAAGATGTGTGGACTGATATCCCTAGTTCTAAAGCTGCAGCCTGATACCGACTCCAGTCTCACATTTATGTACTGGTAGTGGTCGTGACTGAAAGTCCTTTGCGACCTCATAGCATCTGCCTCCTGTCTTCTCTCAAGTAGGTAGAATCCCGGTCAGAATCCAGATGGTGAAGCCTGGCCCCATGCTCGGAATAATCACAGGATGCAGAGATGAGGGGGGAAGATACAAGGGAAGCGGGGAAGGCGTCTCTAGGAAGATTTTGTGGAGCAGACTTTTTTCTTGTTCATCATTGATAGGCATTGGAGGTTTGTTTCATTTTTGTATTGGTGGTTTTATTGACACTGTATTAGATCAGAAAAGTGTAAATTGTCAACATTGAAGAATATTGCCTGGTTGTTGTTCACTTGTACTGGTAAATGATAGTGATGATGGGAGGGTTATGCTCTCCCTGCCTACCCCCACCGCTCTCCTCCCATACTCCAGTTACTCTTTTTTTCTACATCTTTAACAGATACTCTAAGAGAAGGCAATGGCAACCCACTCCAGTACTCTTGCCTGGAAAATTCCATGGATGGAGGAGCCTGGTAGGCTCCAGTCCATAGGGTCGTAAAGAGTCAGACATGGCTGAGCAACTTCACATTCACTTTCTTTCTAAGAGAACAGTTGCTGCTCTAGTCAGTTTTTAACCAGGGTCTGAAAAGTGGTCAGCTGACTGTAATTGCCAGCGTTGCCCACCGGGTATGTGCATGTGTGCTAGGTTGCTTCAGTTGACGCTTTGCGACCCTGTAGGCTGTAGCCCGCCAGGCTCCTCTGTCCATCGGATTCTCCAGGCAAGAATGCTGGAGCGGGTTGCCGTTCCCTTCTCCAGGGGATCTTCCCAACTCAGGGATGGAACCCACATCTCTTACGTCCCCTGCCTTTACCACTACTGCCACCTGGGAAGTACATAATGAATATTAAAAACAAGCATACAGACACACAGAGAATTGCACAGGTATAATGATAAAACTCAGTGAATTTTCACAAAGGAGGGCACAGTAATGTAAACAGTACTGAGACCAGCAAGAGTATTGTCCCAGCACTGGGCTGCGTTCCTCATGTTCCCATTATTGCCAACCCACCCTCAAAGGAAACGACTGTCTGACCTAGTGAATGTTAGCTTTTTTTTTTCTACTTTTGGGCTTCATAAAATAAAATCATAATACATTGAATTTTTAGTAGATGGACATTTTTTGGGGGGATAAAGACTCCTCACCTCTCTGAATCTGAAAAAAAATTGAAGAAACATTACTGGAGGTGCTTATAGGAGAATTACAGTCACACTAATTACTTTAAGAGATGAAGAGAGTTATGGAATCAAGTAGAAGAGAAAATAAGAACTATACAGAGACAAAATCTATGGTACAACATAAGTAGTGTGACAATATGGGAGATACAGTTTATATTGATCATTAAAAAAAAATAATGCCTTTAAAGGTAGGTAAGCAATTGTAAACTTTATTCTGTTAGAATCTACTTAAGGCAAACTGACTTAAACAGAAAGCTTTTTTCTCTCTGTGATAACCCATTGACAGAAATAAGAATGTAGCATTTAACTTGTGATCCATTCATTTGTTCAAGCATTTATTGAATACCTTTAATAGTTAGGCATTTGGATGGGTTTATAAATATGTGTGCATGCTAAGTCACTTCAATCATTTCTGACTCTTTGCAGCCTCATGGACTGTAGCCCACCAGGCTCCTCTGTCCATGGGGTTCTCCAGACAAGAATACTGGAGTGGGTTGCCATTTCTTACTCCAAGGGTCTTCTTTACCCCAGCACCAAGCTTCTATTCCCTGAGAATCAGTGTTTGGCTTTTGCCAATCTCGTCAACCATGCCGGTTTCCTGCCTGTGTTCTCCCAAACCCTTTCTCCCCACTACCTGGGTCCAGGGCCTTTCTAAGGCTGATCTTCAGCCTGTACACACTGGTACCACCCATAATCCGTTCTCATTGTCTGGCTGTCCATTCTTACTGGTCAGAATTTATAGAGCCTTTGCGTATGCTTCCCTGGTATCTCAGATGGTAAAAGGGTCTGCCTACAATGCGGGAGACCCGGGTTCGATTCCTGGGTCAGGAAGATCCCTGAGAGGGAAGTGGCAACCCACTCCAGTACTCTGGCCTGAAAAATCCCATGGACGGAGGAGCCTGATAGGCTCCAGTCCATGGGATCACAAAGAGTTGGATACGACTGAGCGACTTCACTCACTCACTCACTGCATATGCTAAACTTTCTTTGTAGGAAAACTGTCCAGCTGAAATGCTGTCTGCCCCATGAGGGCTCCCCTCTCTGCCTGGCCTGGACATCTCTTACACCATAGGGGTACTTTTAAATTACAGTGTTACATTAACATTTTACCTTGATTTAGAGCTGTAAAGACGTACCTTTTACTAGGTTGTAAATTTCCGGTGATCTCTTGTCCTGTAACTTTGCATAATACTTGGTAATTATTTACTTTCCCATTTTATCTTGTGATTTAGCTGTATGAAGATGTATCTTATCTCTCTCGTTAGGTGGTGAACTCCTGGAAGTTGGTGATCATAATTAATCTTCTTTATGTGCCTTGTAATACCCAGTACACTAATGAGCATCCAAGGATTTATTGAATTAATGATTTTTCTTTGATATTTTGGCAGAAATGTCACAAAGACTAAGTTTTGTTTTTTTTTTAACAGTCAGGGATTTTTAAGGTACAGTATCAGCTATTGGAAGTATCTTGGTGCTAGAGAAGAAAGTTTGGGGGTAAATGTAAATATAAGTATATATTTTAATATTATTAGCATGCGTAAACCAGCCATAGCTTATATCTTAAAACATTTTCTGTTTTTTTGTCTGAAGTTATGAGCAGTAGTGTGTCCCGCTTACTTCTGGAATGTCTTATGTTACACTGTATTCTAATTCGTACTGGAGGACAGTAGCAATTTTGTGCGGTCAGTCCCTCTCTTTTCAGAGGGAAACGTGTCCCTGGTGTCCAGGCTGGGAATTGTTCAGTGAGAGTATGCACGGACTCATTAGTTAGGTCAGCATTCAGAATCGGATTCTGTGACTTTATTACTGTGAGGTGTGTTGCAAGTCATTTCACTTCATGGGCTGCAGTTTCTTGAAATGTACCTTTTAGGAAGAAATCGATCTTCTAGCATTAACTCAGAGAAATCATGATGAGGAAACGTATCACTCTTGGGGCTATTACATAAGGCTTGGATGAGTTAAGAGGATGGAGGGTGGCCCTTCAAAGCTATGGTGTGTGATGAATTATAGAATAATTGGATAAGTATATGAGCTGTAAATAGTCTTTCATAGTTAATATTCTCTGTGCAGTAATTGTACAACCACTTAGGAAGCTTGTAAGAGCTTATCATATTGTAGTTAGAATCATGGAATATGATGTCTGGCTTCTGTGATTCTTTTTTGTTTTTAATCAGCTTTGTTCAGGAATAATTTCACACAATAAAATTGATTTTAAACAGAGAACTAAATTGGTTTTGAACTGGTGAACAGTTGTATTCATGACCACAGTCCAGATGTCTGTCATCCCCCAGATTAAAACATGTCTGCCACCTCCCAGATTTCTTTCCTGTTTCCTTGGCAGTTGATCCCTTACTCTCTGGCTCCTGCAGCCTCCTAGAATATCATAAGAATGATATTACAGGGTTTGTTTCTTTGGTCTGACTTTTTTTACCCCATCAAATGCTTTTCATCTTGTTGTTGTGTGTAGTTTGAATATTTTTACTGTTGAGTGGGGCTCCTTTATATATAGAGATACCACTATTTTGTTAGTTTGTATTGATGCTTTCATATTGCAGTGCTGGAGAAGACTCTTGAGAGGCCTTTGCACAGCAAGGAGATTAAACCAGTCAGTCTTAAAGGAAATCAACCCTTAATGTTCATTAGAAGGACTAATGCTAAAGCTGCAATACTTTGGCTACCTGATGCGAAGAGCTGGATTGCCATTGGAAAAGACCTGGATGCCAGGAAAGACTGAGGGCAGGAGGAGAAGGGGACGACAGGGATTGAGATGTTTGGATGGTATCAGCAACTCAGTGGAGTTGAGCAAACTCTGGGAGATAATGAAGGACAGGGAAGCCTGGAGTGCTGAAGTCCTTAGGGTCGCAAAGTGTCAGATCTGACCTACAACTGAACAACGTAATGCAATTGACGGACTTGATTCTTAAGAATTGCCTTTTTAGTGGCAATCTGTTATTTTTTCAGGTGTTTCTTTGGGAGGAATGTTAGTTCTTTTAGTTGGAACCACACAAAAATTTCAACATTGTCACTTCAACCCTAGAGGTTATATAAGTAGTAGTAGACACTCATATATAAGACCTATTTTCTCTCAAGTGAAAATTCTGTACAAGCTTGGTCAATATTGTAGGTTTTTATGGAATTAGACAATAAAAGTAAAACTATTCTGTAATAACTTGGTGTCAAGTATCTGAACATATATCTCAATCTTAATAACCTCCAGTATGTGTGACAATTGATTTGTCTTACCTGTGACTATAGTTTTCTCCGTGATTGGGATTTATTTTCAAGTATTCATGCCATAATTGAAAAAGTACTGTGCTTTAACATACATAGAAAGGGAACATGTACATTGCTTGGTTCTATAAGCCAAACCGTTAAGCAATATTTAGTCATTTTCTTGGAGAAGGCAATGGCACCCCACTCCAGTACTCTTGCCTGGAAAATCCCATGGGTGGAGAAGCCTGGTGGGCTGCAGTCCATGGGGTCACTAAGAGTCAGACACGACTGAGCGACTTCACTTTTGCTTTTCACTTTCATGCATTGGAGAAGGAAATGGCAACCCACTCTAGTATTCTTGCCTGCAGAATCCCAGGGACAGTGGGCCCCTGTCTATGAGGTCGCACAGAGTCGGACATGACTGAAGCGACTTAGCAGCAGCAGCGGTCATTTTCTTTGGCAAGTTTTTATTAAAATGTATTTGTGCAGTCAAATTACTAAGCTTTGAAAGCATGTCAACATTATTGGATCTTTGAATCAAATGATGGAAGGTAAACATGATTAGTATATTTAAAAGCAGATTTATAATGGAAGCCTTGGTATTAAAGAACCCTACACAACAAACTGTGAGGACATATTTATCTTGAATTATTGATTGGATTAGTAAGTAATATTTTTTAATCTGTTTATCAACGCTATAAATCAGAGATCCCAAAATTATCCATGCATGGCTCTGAATCATTTCGGGGTATTGGAAGAGGGGGAAAATGTGTATGCCGAGATGCTGTGTTTGTCAGATCATGAATGAAGTCAAAATAAATTTTCAGAGTGAGATCATTCTGAGCAGCTGCAGGAAGTCAGCTTACAACTAAATTTAATCAGAGGCATTGTTCTTTATGGCTATTCTATTTCATAAAGTATGTTCCTGACAAAACCTTTTTCCTTTCCTGTACTGTGGATGGCATCTTCAGAGATAAATTACCTTCAGATGATTTTTCATAGAAACCTGGATCATCTGTCAAAAGTTTTGAGTAACACATGGCTCTATTAATTTTCCTTAAAAAAGCTTGAATTTTTTTTTTAGCACTTGTTAATATTATTGAAGAACTCATGTATTTAATCACTTTTTTTGCTTATGTTCAACATATTATTAGATTGCTAAGTAATAATTGAGAGTAATCACATAATACCACATATATATTTTTAATATATAATCATATATATACCACATGTATGTAATATATACTATACATTGTATATATCAAGTATGTAATCACATGATATCATATATATAATTATATGTGTATATATAACTTTTAAAAACAATGGTGTGCATATATATATAATTTTTTTAAAAATTATGGAATCTGATTTTTCATTTGCATTTAAGTGAATGAACATGTATGTATGTTTATACACACACGTAGCACACATTGGTTCATCCTGTGTGATTTTTCGTTATTAAAATTTTGGTTTTATGAGATTGGGCCAAGAAGAAGCGGAATAACTTCAACAACTAGGTGGCATATATGACTTGTTGACACCTCATTATATGGGATGAAATTTGACTTGATGATGGGATCATACCTAAGCCAGCTGTGGCCTTCCTGTTGTTAACTGATGGAAAGGTGACAGCTGGAGTTCAGCTAGCAAGGGCTAGTCAGTGAAGCTTGTGGGAAAGTATACAAGTGGCAATTATACCAAGATGAGCCCCAGCTGTCACTTGCAAACCTCAGTTGTGCTTCTGAGAGTTGTGTTTCTTGGAAACTTCAGTTTTGCCTCTGTAGCCAGAGAATTCAAGAGAAAGCTGAAGAATCTCAGAAAGGGCATCTAAATTACAAGAAAACATTTTACCACCATGAGAAAAAATAATCAGTGTGTGTATGTATGTATGTGTATATATATATATACACACACACACACATTTATATCATAATTCTTTAACTCTTGGATATTGTTTGCCTTAGGAACTAGAAGAGACCTAGAGAAAGTCAGGAAGGGAACTTAAATAATGAACAATCTATAAATGCCCAGAATGAAAGAAGCTAGAATAAAAAATCATGATTAATAAAAATGTTGACCTACACTCTCTATAAACTCTGACTTCAAATTGCAGTTAGCACTTCTGATGAGTGAGATGAGCAGTGCTTCTGCTTGGACTGAAACAAAGAAGGTGGCGTCTCTCCACACAGGGTTTAAACCTGTGAGCTCTTAATTTTTGACCTTGGATATCAGTTCAGTCAGTTCAGTTCAGTTGCTCAGTCGTGTCCGACTCTTTGCAACCCCATGAACCATGGCACGCCAGGCCTCCCTGTCCAACTCCTGAAGTTTACCCAAACTCATATCCATTGAGTCTGTGATGCCATCTTGGATATCAGGGTCCATCTATTTCTGCTGAATACCTTGTCAGGGTGCTTGACACTTGGGCTGTACATCTTAGGGCTAGAGAAGCCATGAAGAGAGGAAGTTGTTTAAGCATTAACACTCTGTCAGTGATCATTTAATATTTGTATCATCTAAATATTTGTATCCTACTCGACCTGTTATTTAAAATACCTTTAGAATGCCTACTGAAATGTCAGTAAGTACCCCAGTGTTCACAGTAGCAAAGACATGGAAGCAACATAAGTGTCCATTGACAGATGAATGGATAAAGGTGTGGTATAACTATACAATAGAATATTCCTCAGCCATTAAAAATAACAAGATAATGCCATTTACAGCAACACTGATGGACTAGAGATTATCATACCAAGTGAAAGGAGTCAGAGAAAGACAAATATCAAATATCGATTATCTGTGAAATCTAAAAAATGATGCAAGTTAACTTACAAAACAGAGATAGACTCATAGACATAGAAAATAAATTTATGATTATCAAAGGGAAAAGCGAGGGGGAGGGATAAATTAGGAGTTTGGGATTAAAATGTATACACCGTTATATATAAAGTAGCCAACAAAGACCTACTGTATAGCATGGGGAACTATTTTCAGTATCTTGTAATAACCTATAATGGAAAATAATTTTTAAAAGAACATGCATCTGAATCAGTTTGCTGTGTCCCTGAAGCTAATCAAATACTGTAAATTAACTATATTCAATACATTTTTTAAAATATCAAGGAATCAGTCTTAACATCAAATGAAGCTACTTTTAAAATAGAACATTACATACGATTCATTTATGAAAGGTAAAAAAAAAACAAACCTGATTGAACTAGAGATATTTGTTGGCTAGATTTCTTATTTTACAGATTGTACTAAGTCGCTTCCATCATGTCCAACTGTTTGTGACCCCATGGACTGTAGGCGGTCAGGCTCCTCGGTCCATGGGATTCTCCAGGCAAGAATGGTGGATTGGGTTGCCATTTCCTCCTCCAAAGGATCTTCCTGATGCAGGGATTGAACCTGAGCCTCTTATGTCTCCTGCATTGGCAGGTGGATTCTTTACCACTAGTGCCACCCAGGAAGCCTTCTTTACCAGGTTAGTGTGTTAGTTGCTCAGTGTGTCCAACTTTTTGCAACCCCCATGGGCTGTAGCCCACCAAGCTCCTCTGTCTACGGGGTTTCCCAGGTGAGGATACTGGAGAGGATAGCTATTCCCTTCTCCAAGGGATCTTCCTAACCCAGCAATCGATCCCGGGTCTTCTGCATTACAGGAAGATTCTTTACCATCTATCCTAAGTCTCTTTTAGTCCATTCGTCTGCTGATTATCCTTCCTGGATGGTCTTTTATCCAGTGCTTCCCTTATCTTATCGAGTATTTATCACAGCACATTGAAATCACCTGTTTGTGTGTTCCCCCAGCCTGTAACCTCCATGAATGCTTATTGTCGGGCCTTTTCTCTCATCCTCAGTAACTAGTTCACTCTGAACTTAATAGTTATTAAACCATGATTAGACATGATTTCCGTAAAAATGTAATGTATTTCTCTATAACAGATTAAATATGAAAGCATATTTCTGACTCAATAAAGTCATACTTTTTTTTTTTCCAGGAGAATTAGAAACTGATAAAAAGCTCTTCTGTTAATGTTGCCAGGAACTTATTTAAACTTTTTGTGTCTGTGGATTCTTGGTTGTAAAGAACAACAACAACAACAAACTGACCAGTTTACACAATGACAACAAAAAATCCCTGTAAACATAGTTGATAGAATAAGTGGGAAGCTCGGGGAGTTGGGCTTGAGAAATCGGCAGGAAACTGGTACACAGATCCACAGCAAAGTTTGTGCTCTACGAACGAGAGAGGACTTGCGGTCAACCTCTGTGAGCCCAGCACCAAGTGCTTCATATGAAGTGTCAGTCTCTGGTTGCTTGTGCGTGTGATTGTGTATACATAATCCTGTGTAACTGAGCACATGAAGGGTCCTGCAGAGGTGGTTAAGGGAATATCTTCCAGGCCCTTGTTTCTCTAAGTGGCAGGAGTCAATAACTTGACTCCATTCTGTTTCTAGAGGGGCCCTGTTCAGCCATACTCACAGCATGTTAATTTCTGTAATTTTGGGTGGGGTAGCCAAATGCAGATAGACACCAAACCAAGCATTTCCATCCACAGCATCTTCCTTTGGCTGCCATCCTGCCCTGAACCGTCTAATGGTCTCTACCAGTTTCTCATACTTCCCACTCCAAGTGCACCTCCCATACTATTTATTGTTATCTAAACTGTCCCTAGTTACAAGATAATTTTTTATTTTTCCCACTCTTAATGACAATGAACTAAACGGTTGCCCGCCATGTAGTGAAGGACATGGAAACCTGGCATGCTACAGTCCATGGCTTGCAAATAGTTGAACATGACTTAGCGACCGAACAACAACATGAGTGTGTAATACAAATACTTCTCATGTATTTAAAGAAATTTAATAACATTCCTCCCCAATTTTAGAAGTGTGGTGTACACTTCCTTCAGTTCAGTTCAGTCGCTCAGTTGTGTCCAACTCTTTACGACCCCATAAATCGCAGCACGCCAGGCCTCCCTGTCCATCACCAACTCCCGGAGTTCACTCAGACTCACATCCATCAAGTCCGTGATGCCATCCAGCCATCTCATCCTAGGTCGTCCCCTTCTCCTCCTGCCCCCAATCCCTCCCAGCATCAGAGTCTTTTCCAGTGAGTCAACTCTTTGCATGAGGTGGCCAAAGTATTGGAGTTTCAGCTTTAGCATCATTCCTTCCAAAGAAATCCCAGGGCTGTTCTCCTTCAGAATGGATTGGTTGGATCTCCTTGCAGTCCAAGGGACTCTCAAGAGTCTTCTCCAACACCACAGTTCAAAAGCATCAATTCTTCGGTGCTCAGCCTTCTTCACAGTCCAACTCTCACATGTATACATGACCATTGGACACTGCCTTAGTTTAATAAAAATCTGTTAGAGGACTCTGTGCATTTTCCCTGACTTCATGTTAGCATACATTTTTTCTCTGTAAACTCTTTTAAATCCCACTCTTATGATTAATAATTTTCCTGGTTGGGGCGGGGGTGGTAATTTAAGATACCATACCCTTTGTTTTAAAAAAGTGTTCCTCTGAATGAAATATTACCAAATCAAACTACACTGTACAATATCGGGATTTCTTCACCTGATCTGGATCTTGTGATGGTTCAGTAAGAGAGGGCGCTTCCCTGGTGGCTCAGCTGGTAAAGAATCTGCCTGTAATGCAAGAGACCTGGGTTCAGTTTCCCGGTTGGGAAGATCCCCTAGAGAAGGGAAAGGCTACCTTGCCGGGGGCCAGCGTGAGGAACTCCGCCCGTGGCAAAGGTCATGAGGAAGGAGGTTTGGCATACGCAAAGGCGTGATCAAGTTCAGGAAACCCCCTGTTCCCGAGCATCTACCCCCAAAACCAAGAGTCTGTTCTATGCTCTCACCTACACCTCTGACTTTACGGGGGGCTCTCCCCCATAACCATTTCTCTCGGAGAAGGAGTTAACTTGCAGCTCCAGTTGATAAAATTCCTGGGCGTGACAAGAGTGTTTCAGCTTACGGACTCCTCTGAAGGTTATCTAGCCTGCCTGTATAGGTTTGTCTGGCCAAATGTGATTATTTACAGCCTCCCAACAGCAAGAGGCATGAGATGTTTTAGACTTACTAAAGGCAGATTCTTTTGGGAAGTTAGAATTTATTAGTATAGTGGATTGATTAGGAATTGTATTGGTGAAAGGATTTCACTTGTTGGGTTGATGTTTTGTTGCTAAATCTTCATATTCCCTGCCCTTATAATGAATATAACTAGCATATAAGAGAAATAAGTATTAACCTTTAAGATTAATCATGTTAACTTTGGGTTAGATAAAGTCCTTTCTTGATTGTAACTCATTACATCCTTACCCTATAGGAATGTACCTTTATCTGGAGGGTGGTGCCTGGTTTAAGAAAAAACACCCTTGGAAAAAAATGAGTTTTTTGGTTATCAGAAAGAGAGGGTCATGAAGTGTTAGCAGGCCTCATGGCCAGAAGATGATGTAAAACCCCTAAGACCTTTTTTTATGTAAAGCACCTGATTTTGATAAAGGTCAGGACTGCTGACCCCCACGTGACTCTGTATTCATCCCTATGTGTAAAAAAGGTTTATAAGCAAACCTGAAAATAAAGAAAACGGATCAGTTTCCGGAAAGACTGATTCCCCCATGTCGTTCTTTCTCGTCCTCCGTATTTCTGGCTGAATTCCCATCTGGAGCATGGGTGCCCGCTGTGTCTGCTTACTTGCCCCGGCTTTCAAGTCCATGTGAAAAGGTGCCCAAGGAGGGGCACCTTTCGATGTTCAAGTGGCGCCGGTGGCCCAACGTAGATGGTGCAAATTCCTTGTCTTGGAATTTTATTGGTATCCGTGTAAACCAAGTTATTCAGCCTCTTTCTCTCCTCTAATATCTCTTACTATTTTCTGGCTGAATTCCCATCTGGCACATGGGTCCTCACCAAGCCTACTAACTCTGCCTGGGCTTCTAAGATTGGACCGGGGAGGCCTCAGTGCCTCCTCTCCTTCGGGAGAACGGAAAGACGTCTGCGGCCTATGTAGGTGGTGATTGGCATCCCATGTAAGCCAAGTTATTCAGCCCTTTTTCTGCTAATTTCCTAATCTCTCTCTATCTGTAATTGAATAAGTTCTTTCCTAGTACGCCGACTCCGTCTCCACCTTCAAATCACCCTGGATCCACAGGGGCTGGACCCCGGCACTACCTACTCCAGTATTCTGGCCTGGAGAATTCCTTGGACTGTATAGTCCATGGGAGTGAAAGAATAGTCCTGTGTTTTGTTTTGTTTTGTTTTGGTAATATTTAAAAGGGTTTCATTATTTGAAAGCACAGTTTTGCCTTAAGATACAATTGTAGAATTTTTAAACAATTTCCTTGATTTGTCTTTTTTTTAATGTGAGATTTCCCGAGATGTATTCCTTTATTAAAAAATACCAACAAATTTGTAACCAGGAAAAGATGTTTTCTGACTTGACACATTGTATTTAAAACTGCAACTGAAACTCAGAAAGGAATGCAGTTTTTTTTGTACAGCTATGATCATGTTTTTTCCTTCATGCAAAATTCACTTATTTGTCACTAGCGGCCTCTAGTGTGTATTCAAGTTTTTTCCTGCTAACCTGTAAATTAGTAGGTTATTAGTAACTAGAGAGCAGCAGTTCCATGTGCTAGGAACAAGATAAACAACTATAGTTTCTGTCATCTTAACATTAACATCAGTAAGCAGATAGAATATTCTCACATAATAATGTGGCCTGGTGATCCGTATTACCAGTAACAGGGCGTTCATAGTGAATTTCCTCTGTGTGGCAGTTGTTCTTCAAGCATACTTCTGGTATGGTGGGAGAAAGCAGTGTTGGTCATGCCCTGCTCTGACCATTCTAATGCTTTTAATAGAATGGAATCATGTTAGGATACAGGTCGCAGAAGTTACCAAAACCAGAGATTTTAGTCAAATCATACAGCAGAAATCTGAAAAAATGTCTTTATTTGTTCAATTTTAAACAAAACTGTATTCAAGTGCTTTTAAAACCAATCATATTTACAGATAATAACAATACAAGTTAGTCTAAATGAATCAAATCTGAATTATTTAGTATTTACATTGGGTTTTTTTTAAATTGATTTTTATTTTTTAGTTTGTTTTGCTTTACAAGCTGCATTCGTTTTGCTATACATTGACATGAATCAGCCACGAGTGTACAGGAACTTTTTGTTTTTAACTTCGTATATCCCTTTTTGTTTTTCTTAAAGGCACATCCTCTCTAATCCTAACTTATCCTCCCACTTACAGATGTAATTCAAGTTTATTATAATGAACTTGAAGAGTACAGGCAATGCAAAGTGAAAGATACAAATAACCTGAAATCATCTATATTTTTATGCACCCTTGTTGGTTTCCAATTTTCTGTTTCTCTTGTTTTGTGTGTATATATGTGTGTGTGTGTGTGTGTTCATATGTAATAAAAATAGCAATTTTCATATTATATCTCTTATTACCATAGTATTATAAATCGATTATGTCATGAAATAGAAAATTTACTTGTCGCATTCTTATTTATCTACCATCCTCCATATATTAGGTATGTATGTTGTTCATAACTTTTTATAACTCTGATGAGTAAAACTTTGTGATGAGTTGCTGGCACTTAAAATAGATTCCTGGGAATTAATATATGAGGTCAAAGTTACATATTAAAAAAAATTTAATCCAAGCTGACAGTTTGCTTTCCAGAATTTGTGCTTCTTCACATTTATCAATGATATAAGATCATATACATTTCTCTCCATGCTGACCAGGTTCGTTAATTTGTTGCTGTATAATGCAGGAAATTATGTTCAATTGCTGTTTTAGCATATTTTGAATTATGCTGTCATTCCACATGAAAGAGATCGTTGAGGAACTTGGGGAATGCAGCAGGCAACAAAATGCCTGTCTTCTTTCAAAGAACTTCATGTTTCAAATGTCAGATAAATAATGGAAATATAAAGTACACTACCAGTGATAAGGAGAACAGAAAGGTAGATCCAGGGATTGAACCCACATCTCTTGCAAATCTTGCATTAGCAGATGGATTCTTTACTACTGAGCCACCTGGGAAGCCATTTTGTTAGCTATTCTTTAGATAATTTTATTTTATTAGGTATTAATCGTCTAATGATTTTATAATGTCAAGGTTACCTAAACCTAAGCCATTATCATCAGATTATTAATTCTTTTGGATTCCTTTAAGACAGAAGTCGTTATTAAATGCTATAGAGGTCTTCCTGGGCTCTAGTCCCTGTCTTTTAGGATAATGGGTCACACATCCATATATGATGGCTAGAAGCAGCAACGTACGAACAGAAACTCACAAGGATAGTGAATGCAGCATTTACTTTAGCAGGTCAGCGTATGTCTTAAATTCTTCTGTCATTTTCTTAAGTCAGGTTTAATTCCTGCTATGGAGGACACTGTGAGGAAGAAGGAAGAATAAGAATTAAGAAAACTTATTTTAGCAGAATGGTTAGCTAGGCAGCTTATTATACTTGGTTTTGGAAAACTTGGGAGGAGCAGACAACCTATTAGTGGCCCTCCTGGCATTCATCAGTAGCTGTTTTTATTGAATTCTGTGTATTATATCTCCACTGAATCACAGAGAGTCAAGCAAGTAAATTACACAAAGTGATTCACTCTCAGTGAGCTACCCTTTTATATTTGTTAAGGTGAAGAATTGGTATTAACCTGTGTATATGCTTTGGGGCTTTTTCACGTTTGTAAACAAGACAAGATGAAACCTTCCATTCTGCATTATGTTGACCTTAGCATGAGTCCCCTCCATATACACAACATTTTCTGGCCCTGCTCTGCACCATCACCACTACTGCCTTCTAGGAAAATAATCCCATACCTTACTTTCTATTCAAATAGCCACTCTCATGCTTTCTTCTCCTCACCACTTTCGTATAAGAATAATTACAGAAAAGGGCAGAAGGGGTAAGTGACCGCGTACTAGGAGGGGGAGGAAATATTTACTTGTACAACTTGCATTGTATGTCGTGTGCAGTGTTCTTTTCCGGAGCTGAAAAGGGCACTAAGTCGTTCTCCTGCACTTTGGAGAGGGTAACACCATTGGCCATATGTGACCGGAAGATCGGCCGTCGTCTGAGAAGATTTCACGGCATGTGAGCTTATGCTTTTCCTCCACGTCCTAGCTTTCCTCTCACCACTGTGTCACCTGTTTTTGTTGTTGCCCGAATGCAGGCATTATTTTTATCTCTCATCTTCTTGTGATAATCTCCTTCATTTATAGCTTTTCCTGCAGGATCAGCTGTTACCAAGTCTCCACTTCCCTTTCTCCAGCTGGCCAGCTTCCCCTAGTCTGGCACATCTGTGTTCTTCTGGAGTATTCTGGGCTTGACTTGTGATGCCAGTGAGTGTCTTCTGTAGTGTCCAGATTTAGACTTCAGGCTGTTTGGATCTGTGTTAACTTTGGTGTCTGCAGCTTGGCACGCATTGTAGATACTGAATGAATCTTTGACAAGTTGAATTAAGTATCTCATGTATGGAAGACTCACTAGTATATAATTTTACCTCTAACCTCTCCTCAGCCCTCTCTCTGCATTTACAACTTAGAGCTGAACTTGGGCACTGAAGTATTCTGTAATCTCAAACTCCACCTGTCTAAATATCTGGTTCTTATTATTTTGTCTTTATGGAGGGTATTAAGAATGGATCAGGAAGTTGTGGTACATATACACAATGGAATATTACTCAGCTGTAAAAAGGAATGTGTTTGAATCAGTTCTAATTAACTGATCAACCTAGAGCCTGTTACACACAGTGGATGAACCTAGAGCCTATTATACAGAGTGAAGTAAGTCAGAAAGAGATATCATATATTAATGCATATATATATATATATATATGAAATCTAGAAAGATGGTACCAATGATCCTATGTGCAGGGCAGCCAAGGAGACACAGACATAAAGAACAGGGTTTTGGACTCAGTGGGAGAAGGAGAGGGTGGGATGATTTGAGAGAACAGCATTGAAACATACACATTACCAAGTGTGAAATAGACAGCCAGTGGGAATTTGACGTATGATGCAGGGAACCCAAAGCTGGTGCTCTCTGACAACCTGGAGGATGGGGTAGGAAGGGAGGTGGGAGGGGGCCTCAGGAGGGAGGGGACACAGGTATGCCTATGGCCATTTCATGTTGATGTATGGCAAAAACCATCCCAGTATTGTAAAGTAGTTGTCTTCCAATTAGAAAAAAGATGAAANTGTGTATAAGAGAGGGGGCCTCAGGAGGGAGGGGACACAGGTATGCCTATGGCCATTTCATGTTGATGTATGGCAAAAACCATCCCAGTATTGTAAAGTAGTTGTCTTCCAATTAGAAAAAAGATGAAACCAAATTTCTGAGGCTTAAATCTTGCTTTTAGTCTTTCAAAATTAAAATGGTTTTCTGTATTTGGAGAATGTTGAGAGAAATGTTTCAAAAGATGGACTGAACCATTTTTACAGTGTCTTCATGGCTAGTCAGTCAAATGCAGTGCCTTGTTAGAGAGTTCCGTACTGAATCACTGTTCTTGCCATTTGTATAGTTGAGCAGCAATTAGCCCTGCCTAAACGGTGACCCAGTCTCCTTATCTCTTCTCCACAAACCTCATTTCTATCCTGAATTTTGATAATGAGTCTTTTAAGAATAGCGTCTTGCAGGAATGATGAAAGTGAATTAAATAACAAGAGGCTGTGTGCTTAAGTGTAGTTTATATTATAAATTTTGTTTTCTGGAAACTCACTGTATAAATATGATGTAGTAGAATAAACCATCTTTCCTCAAAAATGCTTATTTAGGTCTTGACACATTATTCACCTCAGAGAAAACTTGCCAGATTATATGCAGTATATAAAAATTTATTTTAATGCTTGTTTATTATCTTTGATGATGTGTTTTATGTGATTCAGTATGTGCATACTCTTTGGTTCTCATGTTTTTAGTGTAAATATTGTGTAAATTTTACTTGTGTGGCCCTCATTTCTTAGCATTTTCATCTTTCTTCAACTCTTTCTGTAGCAAAGGAAATAATACATTTTGGGCATAGAGTTGGTATTAAGTTTTAAAACTACTTCCCTTCTAAAGGTAAAAACCTTCTTACCTTAGATTTTGCTGTTGAATTTATTTATTTTTTTATGTCTCATCCTTCTTTGGCACCAACTAGACAGGTCATTAATTAAACATGTAAACTGACTCTTTGGAATGGAAATAATCTCACTCCTGAAACTACCAATAGGTTATGTAGCTTTCTGAGCTTTGAAAATCTAGCAGAGCCACAGAGGCAGACCCAGTTCATCCTTTGTGTGGAGGAAATGCATTCTCATGTGTCATGAAAGCCCCTGACATCACACTTTCACCCCCTGCATGCATATACAGCACGAGACCGCCAGCGCTGGGGAGGCAGCGAAATGACTTCTGAAGTGGCCTCTAACATACGCTTGGTGTAATTGCCGTAGTGTCTTATTACCGAATGCTGCACTAAATAGTAGCTTATTATGTGACTTATAAAGTTGCTGTTGAATGTTACTTTAAAAAATAATATCAGTAACATTTTGTGTTCTGATTCACACTTGAAATTATACATTTGTCAATGAGAAAATTAATTTCTATAATATTTATGTTTCAGTATTTGAGGTGTGCCTGAACTGTAAAATATTATAAAATTGAATTGATTATATTTGCATTATGTATATATAAATAAATGTTAACTGTAATTCAAACTTAGGTAGTTTAGTGGGGCAGTTTGTTAGTGTAGATAATAAGTAGGATAAAATATATCTAGAAAAATTGAAATCCATAGCCTACTTTAATGGCATATGATTGAATTTATTTAATAGCAGTTTTATTGTGTATATATAGATGGAGGTTTTAGAATCTCAAATAGTTTATTCTCTTTGTGGTTATACCTCATTCCAGGTAGTACTGATTTATAATTGACGACTTTGAGCAAGTGAGAAGAGAGAATATTGTGTGTCATGGAATATACTTCGTATGATTTCAATCCTGTTAAATCTGTTGACTCTTACTTTCAGCCCAGAACAGGAGTTGGCAAACATAGGCTGCAGGCCAGCCACCTGTCGGTGACACTTGATGGGAACATAGCAGTGCCATACTACTGGTTTCCGATTTTCTACAGCCACTTTCTTGATCATGACAGAGTTAAATAGTTGCGACACAGACAGTAGAGCCCACAGAAGCTGAAATGCTGACAGGGTCCTTAAGGAAACAAAAATGTTGGACCATGGCCTAGAATATGGTCCATTGTGAAGAATATTCCATGTGCAGTTGAGAAAGAATGTACATACCTACTATAAACACGGGCATACCTCAGAGATACATAATTTAGGTTCCAGACCATTACAATAGAGCAAATACTGTAACAAAGCAAGTTGCATGGATGTTTTGATTTCCCAGTGCATATGAAAGTTACGTGTGTAGTCTTTATGTAGTTACTACATGTAGTCTGTTAAGTGTGCAATAGCATTATGTCTTAAAATACAGTGTGTGTGTGCTCGCTCAGTCATGTCTGACTCTTTGCGACCCCACGGACTGTGGCCCACCAGACTCCTCTGTCCATGGACTTCTCCAGGCAAGAATACTGGAGTGGGTAGCCATTCCCTACTCCAGGGGATTTTCCCAATCCATGGATTGAACTTGGGTCTCCTGCATTGTAGGCAGATTCTTTACCACTGAGCCACCAGTGGAGCTCCTAAAATACAATATATATACCATAAATAATCTTTTTATTTTTTGCTAAGGATTGCTGGCCATCATCTAAGCCGTCAGTGACTCAGTCTTTTTGCTTGTGGAAGGGTCTTGCCTCAGTGACGATGACTGTTGATTGATGAGCATGGTGGTTGCCGCAGATTGGCATGGCTATGGCCATCTCCTAAAATGAAATAACCATGAAGTTTGGCACATCAGTGGACTCTTCCTTTCTTGAACAATTTCTTTGTAGCATACAATGCTGTTTGACAGCGTCTTACCCACAGTAGAGCATCTTGCTTATAAATGCTCTTAAATAGATGAGGTAACAATGGAAACAGTGAGAGACTATTTTTTGGGGCTCCAGAATCACTGCAAATGGTGACTGTAGCCATTAAATTAAAAGATGCTTGCTGCTTCGAAGAAAAGCTATGACCAACCTAGACAGCATATTAAAAAGCAGAGACATTACTTTGCTGACAAAAGTCCATCTAGGGAAAGCTGTGGTTTTTCCAGTGGTCATGTGTGGATGTGAGAGTTGGACTATAAAGAAAGCTGAGTGCCAAAGAATTGACGCTTTTGAACTGTGGTGTCCAAGAGTCCCTTGAACTGCAAGGCGATCCAACCAATCCATCCTAAAGGAAATCAGTCCTGAATATTCATTGGAAGGACTGATGGTGAAGCTGAAACTCCAATACTTTGGCCACCTGATGCTAAGAACTGACTCATTGGAAAAGACCCTGATGCTGGGAACGATTGAGGGCAAGAGGAGAAGGCGTTGACAGAGGATGAGATGGTTGGATGACATCACCGACTCAGTGGACATGGTTTGAGCAAGGTCTGGGAGTTGGTAATGGGCAGGGAAGCCTGGCATGCTGTGGTCTGTGGGGTCGCAAAGAGTCGGACATGACTGAGCAACTAAAGTGACTGAGAGCATCTTGCAAAATTGGAGTCAGTCCTTTCAAACCCTTCCACTACTTTATCAACTAAGTTTATGTTGATAAACTTAGTTGATAAAATCATTTATTGCCATTTCAAGAGTCTTCATAGCATTTTCACCAGGAATGAAGCTTTCTGGAGTCATCTTTCTCCCTATGGTTCCATTTTCTACCTTTTCTAGCTCTTCGGCTTTCCTTAAAATTAATCTTGGTCTCCTCTAGTTAGGCTGCAGGTCTCTTGAGTTTTCCCTCATTGTGGCCTAAGCTAGAAACTGCCTCCAGGAAGAAGGCTGAGGAATAAGAGGGCTCATCTTGTTTCCCATTTTTCAGCAGTCACTGGCTTGAGCTGCCTGCTTTCCCCTGTCTGAATACCATTGTTTCACATATTTTTTCTGATTCTCCAAGTGGTTACAGTGAGAGGTTAATTCTCCTGTCATGGGCTGATCCATCAAATTTACATTGTGTATTTTGAGTTAGAGTGCTCAGTTACAGAGTTGAATATTCATTTTGTTTGTGTGTTTACTGCCTAGAATGAAATGCACTTTTAAGAAGTCTCATATGATTTCGTAATTGTGCCTCTCCTTACTGCTTCTCTATTCATTAAAATAAGTCACAAACCTAGAAGCATAAGTAGAGCATGCCAGGGGACTGATAGCTTATGGTATGGAATAACTGGGCACTCACCCTGCTACTTCATTACCATGCAGCTCCGGTTGGATGTACAAGTAGGACAGATTTCAAATAAGGGCCAGGATTTTGGAATAAGTAAAATTGCATATTCTAATGGAAGTGTAGCAAGGAAGTTTTTCCTTTGCTAGGCAAGGTAATCCTTCAATTCAGAAAGGAGGAGAACACTTATATTAACCTAGAGTTGGGCAAAATCATCTAATACAACATCTATTTTATTATAAGTGTTGAATGTCTCTCGTAATTTATTGAGTCCTATACTGAAAGTGAAAAACAGGATGGATTTGATTGTGTCGGTTGCTTACCCTTGTGATCTTGTGGCTGCCTGGGCTCCACCCAGCTTCTTTGAGAGAGTATGTATTGTACTTCATATCACTAGCTTGGGAAGAGATTAAAATTCAAAACTTGAGGTCTCATTTCTACTAAATGCTTGTTGCTATCACACCACTGTAAAGTCAAAAAGTCTTAAGTTGAACCATTGTAAGTCAGCGACCATCCATATTTAAATATCTTTCGTACTATTATTAGAGACTTAATAAAACAGTCGAACTGATGGCATCTATAAACACAGTCAAAATGTAGTACCAGTTTACTTACTGTTTTTTAGATCACCCTTGGGTTTTTTTCTTTGCTATTAAGTTAGGCAGTTTTGCAGAGAATATTAGCTAAGATCGTTGAATGATCAATTCCTGTGTCTTTAGACGGGGTACCTTTTTTTTTTTTTTCTTGTATCTGGAGCCCTCTTCTTTTTCAACACTATTTTCAAAATTTCTCCTCCTAATGTATTTCTTTAATCAAGATCCTATGCTTTCATAGCAAGGAGCACAAATCTTTCTTTTCTTCTCAGTGCTGCTTCTATCATGTATGCAGGTTGGCCAGATTAACACTGATTAACAAAATCAGCAGGAGGATAGTGCAGTTGTGTAGAGAACTTTCTCTGTAAGAAGCTTGTGTTCCGTTTCGTAAATGCGTGTGTCTGGAAGGCTGAGGACACGGCTGTTAGCAAATAAAGATGGTGCCGCCTGGGTGTGAAATTTGGTTCTAGCTCTTATTAGCCTTCTAACCTCGAGCAAGTGAGTTAGCTTCTCTAGTAATAAATTTTATTTTAACTGAATGGCTTAAATCCTGCTTACTGTGTGCCAGGCATTTTCTAAGTGCTTTACATATATTAACTGTTAATCCTCACAAGCACTCCGAATTATCCTCATTTTACATAAGGTGAAGTGAAGCTCAGAAAAGTTAAATATGTGGACAAGCTAAGAATTAGGGAGTGGACATCCCAGTAAGTTTATGTTGAAAGTCTTCCCTGGTGCTTTTCCACTGTTCTCTTTCCCTTTTGTTCCTTTTCTGGCCTTTCTCTTCCTGTTTTACCATTTTCTCCCCACCTCTCCCTCTCCACTTCTTCCCTCCTTTCCCCTAATTCTTTGGATTCCTGTTTTTGCCTCTGCCATCTTTCCCCTGGCCCTCCTCCTTTTTCTACTTTTCCCTCCTACTTCCTCTTTTCATCCCCCAACCCCTCTGCTTCTCCTCCTTTGCCTTCTCACATTATGATGTTATTATTGGCATCTATGTACTCGGCGCTTTGAGCAATACCAAGATCAATCAGAGAGCCCCTGCCCCAAGAGCTTAGTCTAGTAGAAGCTAAAAGACATTTACAGAAACTGCTTGTAATGAAATGGAAAGTAAGAGATTCATTGCTATAGAAAGGAGTGGTTGTATGTTCCTTGGGAGCAGAGAAGCCTCTGTGGAGGGACAGCCTTCTTTACCGGTATCAGAAAAAGTTTTCTGAAAGACAGTTGTATTCTAACACACCATGACTAGGTATGTCATGTAGCAACCTCCTCCCAATTATTACATGGGATGGATCTTAATACTATGAGTCAGTGCTGGTAGATTTGAGGATACCGAGGAGAGGTCTGCTTGAGTGCTGTACGTAACAAGACACAAACTCATTTGCCATTCATCATTTACTTGCTCTCTGAAGTCAGTCCCCAAATAGTTCTGGAAATTATCTTTTGTGTACACTGTCTTATATCACAGTATAGTTCCTTTACATCTGTGAAGTGTCATCCGCAATAAGTACCTCTTCAGGATACCCAGGTGCTTGGCCACAGGTGCCTCAGACAGTGTTACATGGGCTTTTAATTGCAATGTATGAAGGCACATTTCAGGAAGTTTCAAAAACTAGTATATCAGAATAAGTTATAATTATTTTAGCCATATCAGCATGTAAACCAGGTGGACTTTTGCCATGAATCACCTTAGAAAATGCATCCTCACTCATTTTTTAAAACATCTGTGTTACATTGGAGAAAACTATATTAAAAGTTTACTGAACTTATTTTTTATCTATTTAATTTTGCTTTCCTGTTAATATTTTGCAAGATTATATAAGTGAATTTGCATGATTGCTTTCCTTTGGATAGATGTTCAGCTGACTACATTTATTAGCCTTTATTTTTCATTTCTATTTGCTGTCAAAAAATATAGTATTTGGTAACTGCCAAATTGATTCTAGATATCTGAGGGGCTAAACTTTGTAGAGGAACATAGTCAACCTTATTAGAAAGTTGCATGATCGGGACTGCACAGAACCAGAGTCCTAAGTTTAAATGGCTTCTCTACATGGTGAAGTATTGGCCAAATTCACTTGATTTCTTAGATTTCAGTTCTTTAAGAGATCAGTGGTGGTATTGGAGGGCTGACTCCTTTTATCCTTTTCAGCAATATCTCGATACTCTTAAGTTGCTCTAACAGAATGCCATAGACTAGATGGCTTATAAATAACAACCGCTTCTCCCAGTTCTGGAGGGTGGGAAGTTCAAGTTCAGAGTGCCGGCAGAGTCCTTGCATGGGGAGGTGTGCTCCCTGCTTTATAGAGGGCCGTCTGCTCACTGCGTCCTCAGGTGATGGGAAGGAGAAGAGAGCTTTCTGGGGTTTCTCTTCTGCTGAGTCGCTTCAGTTGTGTCCAACTCTGTGCGGCCCCATAGATGGCAGCCCACCAGGCTCCCCCGTCCCTGGGATTCTCCAGGCAAGAACACTGGAGTGGGTTGCCAGTTCCTTCTCCAATGCATGAAAGTGAAAAGTGAAAGTGAAGACGCTCAGTCGTGTGCGACTCTTCACGACCCCATGGACTGCAGCCCACCAGGCTCCTCCGTCCATGGGATTTTCCAGGCAAGAGTACTGGAGTGGGTTGCCATTTCCTTCTCCGTTCTCTTCTAAGGGCACTCTTATATTCATGAGAGTGCCACCATTTTAAACTAATCACCTCCCAAGAGCATCATTTAGGTTTAGGGTTTCAACATGTTAATTGGAGGGGGACATACACATTCAGACCATAGGAAGTATGAATACTCTGTGCTCCATATGTGTTTTAATTTGTATATGGTTGAATGGGGGCTTCCTTGGTGGCTCAAATGGTAAAGAATCCGCTTGCAATGCAGGAGATCCCTGGGTTGACAAGATCCCCTGGAGAAGGCAATGGCTACCTACTCCAGTATTCTTGCCTGGAGAATTCCATGGACAGAGGAGCCAGGTCGTCTGTGGTCCATTGGGTTGCAAAGAGTTGTACATGACTGAGTGACGAACGCTTTTATAGTTATATGGTGGTAGGTGGAGGCATTTGGAAGAAACCTTGAAAATGAATGAAATTTTGCAACAGGAAAAAGAAGTGATACAAGCTAATGGTCTATTTTTTTAGTCCTAAGTAAGACATCAGGAAGGGAGTTATCTAAACAGGTATAAAATGAAATTGAAAATCATAGATGACTATGGTAGGGACATTTTGAGAAGAAAAGTTTGTAGGAAAGTGTTCAAACCAGGCAAGGTAATTTAAAAACCTACTTCCCAATTTTACTTATTCTAGGTGAACTATTGCTTCTGCACATGGTTTGATGTTCAGTGAACATTTCTGAAATCAATTGATTGAAAATTTTAATAAGTATTAATGTTTAATGAAAAGACAAATCTATGCAGTGTATGTGGTACAGAACTCTATGGAAGGACTTCCTCTTAACTGTTTAGCCCTAAGAAGACGAATAGCTCAAAGAAGAGTTGGTCCAACATGGACAGAGTTGGCCTAAGAATTAACAGTTCCAGTTGGGTGGTGGCTGTTCAGTCACTAAGTCATTGTGAGCCCATGGACTGCAGCACATCAATTGGGTTAAGAACTTAAAATCATCTTACAAAAGAACAAGATGGGTTTTTAAATACTCTTTATGAATATTATCCTGAATGTATACACGAGGTATTCTGAGTCAGAGTTCTGTTCTCTAGTTTTCATAAACCCTTGACTCATGCAGCTGCAGATCAGGGTCCTGTGTGAATAGCCACATATTCATATCTGAAAGAAAATGAGATTTTCCCTCAGCTGTTAAGTGGGGGTGGTGGCAGCGGTGCTTCTCCCTTCTTGAAAGGCTCCCTGGGGACATTTATGGGCCTGAATCTTAACCCCAGCCCACTTTTATATCAGTGAAATCTCTCTAGCAGAAAGGTATCTCCCTGTGTCTCATCTTTTGTGACCCAAGGATATCTCTAGGCTCTGGGCTTTACCTCTTTGGACTTATAACAGCCAGCAGTAATATTCAGTCTCTAGGGACCTTTTCTGTTTGTAATAATTTGGCCATCTTGAGAAGACATATCAGAAGTTAGATTAGGATTTTGAATCAAAGCAATTAATGGGGTAAAAAGCTGGATCTAGTTTTTATGGTTGGAATGTGAAGAGCAGAATATTTCTGGAAGACATGAAAGCAAGCATTCTATTCTTTTTCTCATATATACTTTGGAAGCTCAGAAGCTAGGGCGTTTGGCAGGAGTACTGAGAAGTGCAGGGATGTTTTATTTCTCCACAGTTAGGTATTTTCAGTGGGAAGAAATTCTACCAGGCCACACAGATGTCTTATAATAGGAAAGGATGGCTTATGTAGATATAGTAAGGGAGATTTTCCTAAAGGAGTTCTGAAAATGGTAGGGAAGAGAAAAAAGGTAACTGTGATAGAATTAGAAACATCCATTTGGAGAATCCTCTCCTTCTATTTAGTAACCGTGATCTTTATGGTATTGCAGACAAAACTAGAAGACTCCTATGTCTAGAAATATGTCAGTAGGATATTTGGAAAATGTTTTTGAACTGACTTATGTGCTACAAAAATGCCTCATCCTCATTATCATTTGTTCTGTTAAAATCTGTTGAAAGTTTTGAACTGATGTGAAGGCAAAATGTCACAGTTGTCTATTTGTAGAAAGTACTGTGCAAAGACTGAAAGTCCCTGTGCTAGGGTTTTGAACTGGGAGCTTTTGTTAAAGCAGTAATCTTCTTTAATCTTCATCTGTTTTCGAAGCAAGATAAATATTGACTGATAGTGAGACTAAATTAACACCTTATTTGGTATCTGGAATTCCCCTCAGTCTTTCTAAGTTAAAATTAAGTGCATAAGATATGACATCCCATTCACTCTGAAAATAGAGTGTTTATTTTTCTTTTTGCATACCTTAGCTCTCTCTCTGATTCTTATAATCATAGTTTTAAAGGTTAGCTACTAAATAGTCTTAAATAATTGACTTACTTGGAACTCTTTCTTTCAGCTTCCTGCCTGAATTCATCAGTGGAGACTTTGATTCTATTAGGCCTGAAGTTAGAGAATACTACAATATTAAGGTAAACCATTAGCACTTTTATATTTAAGGTCTTTTCTTATGTGATTGCTTTTCCTTTTTTTTTTTTTTCTGTTTTCTTTGCTGTATGTGTAGGGATTGAGAAACTCATTTTTCTTAGTTACTTTGTTACTTAAGTATTCTTTCTAGCAGTTGTCCTACAGGTTCAAATGGAAATTTAGAAAGTGACAAGTAGAAGCACAATCTTAGAAAGTCTGTGGCCATCAGATAAGCATTAATGCTTAGTCTTCTAAGCATGTATATATTAAATGAATTTATAGCTTTTGATTCATTAAAAATATACTGTTGTCTACATCTTCATTAGTTATGTATTTTTCACACATTATTTTAAATTTCATTTAATGAATGGTACTGTATTTTACTTAAACAGTTTCCAGCTGATGTACATTTAAATTTTGTCCATTTGTATTGTTAGTGGAAAAAAAAACTATGTAAATGAATTTTTGTAAAAATGCCTTATGGTGCATTCCTAGAATTTTAGAGGACTTCCCTTGTGGCTCAGTGGTAAAGAATCCACATGCCAAAGATTTGGGTTCCATCCTTGGGTCAGGAAGACCCCCCTGGAGGAGGAAATGCCAACCCTCTCCAGTATCCTTGGCTGGGAAATTCCATGGAGTTGCAAAAGAGTCAGGCACATCTTAGCAACTACACAGCAACAACCACAGAATTTTAGAACCAAAGGTTTTTTTTTTTAATATTTAGTTTTCTTAAAACTATTATTACTCTTCTGAATAACACTTAATTAAAACTTGAAATTAGTAATAATGTAGAAATTATTAAGGTGTTCATTTTGTCACTATTGTGCAAATCTTCCAAAGATCTTTGCCACTTAACAACATACAAGTAAACTATTTGAGAATGATAGAAGACAGAGTAGTGTCTTATACTAATTAATAATTCAAGCTCTCACTGGCTTTAGAGGACAATGCAAGGTTTTTAAAATGAAAATTATAGCATCAGCAATTCTTCTAGCCACAACACCATCATCTGTGTTATTCTGAACTGGCATTAGTAAATTATGCATATTTTAAAGAAAAAGCAAGTATTGAGAGAAGCTTTAAATTCTTTGTGAGGCTTGAGGATAGATGAGATAAATTCATAAACAAGAAAGAAGAAAGCATTTGTAGGATGGAAGGAAAGGAGGAGCCAGAGAGTGAGGCACGGGAGGGAAAAAGAACAAAAGAAAGAGGAGAAAAGGGAAATAGGATCTAGGTGAGAAAGCAAGGCACCAAGGTTATAAAGTGTGGGCTGTTGAGATGGACATTCTGAGGCCAGCAACGAATGCAGATCTGTGCACCCTCGCCATCCACCCGGCAGCTGATCAGACTTCCATCAGCAAATGAAGACTGTTCCCAAGTCAGTGTTTGATATTCATGCTCAATTACTTTAACATTGGCATGTTTCTGTTCATTCCCCACAGCCTCACTTCTCATTAACTCCATACCTCAACCTCTTTGGGACGGAAAGCCCTCAGCCTTGCTTACAAACCAGAGTTTTGCCAATTCATAGACATTAATCATATCTGCAGGAGCAGAAGAAACAGCAGGAGAGGCAGGGACAAGCAGACTCAGAAACCAGTTGAAGATCTGGCCAGACATGTCTGTTCTTTCTCTCTCTCTCTCTCTCCCCGTTTCTCCCCTCCGCTCCCCCCACCCCAGCCACCCACTCTTATGCTGCAGGCTTGCCAGAACTGCAAGTGTCAGTCGATAGTTATTGCAGAGGATAAGGACATAGCTGGAAAGACTGGGAAGCCAGGGTTTTTAGGTTTTGAATGGCTCAAGGGTAAAGGAAAATTTTGAGTTAATACCTTCAGGTGAATTTCTCTTACATTTCCTGCGTCACTTTTGATTTTAATCTCCAAAAGTCATTTATGTTTATTGAGGTTTGGTTCAAAAAAGGAACTAATTCCTACATTGCATACGTGTAAGTTGATGGAGTACAATCAAGTTTTGTTTTGTTTTTTTCCTTCATGTATAGATGAGAATCCATTGCTTTTGAATTCTTTGGGTATGTTCCTACAGGGTGCCAGTGACGTCTTGTAGAAGCTCATGTGCCCTGTAGAGCACATGGTGAATGTTTGGCTGTGTTTAATAATGATGGTAATGACAACAAGTTAATGCAGTGTTACACAGAATTCGTGTAAGCCATTCTCTCCAACTGGAACACTTGCTCTGTTACAAGTGAAAGGAGGTTATTTCCACTTTCATACACATTTTTTTTTCTTTTTTTTGTACCTTGTCTGGATCTTCAATGAAGGTAAAACTGAGGCTCTATTGTGGAAAGTAAAATAAGGAAGAAATTTAAAATGCTAAATTTTTGTATAAAGCATGAAGCAGTTTCGTAGCCAGCACTGATTCATTTGACTTTAAAATTGGTTTGCATGATAAACTTCTGAAAACACTAAAACATCAAGTGGTTGATTTGTCAGCTTCTAAACAGAGTATATCCCAGTTCTTGCCATTGTATTCACTAGTTATTACTACATAATAAATTGTCCTAAAATTTAGCAGCTTAAAACAGCAAATAATTAGCCATAAAAAGGAACGCATTTGAGTCAGTTCTAGTGAGGTGGATGAACCTAGAGCCTGTTACACAGAGTGAAGTGAGTCAAAAAGAGAAAAGCAAATATTGTATATTATTCATAACACATATATATGGAATCTAGAAAAATGGTACTGATGAACATATTTGCAGGGCAGAAATAGAGATGCTGACATAGAGAACAGATTTGGACATGGCGAGGGGAAGGAGAGGGGGGATGAATTGCGAGAGTAGCATTGAAACATATTAGTTACCATATGTGAAACAGGCAACTAGTGGGCAGCTGATGTAGAGCACAGGGAGCTGGCGCCGTGCGCTCTGATGGCCTGGAGGGGTGGGATGTGGTCGGGGGAGCTAAAGAGGGAGTGGACATATGTGTACTTATGGCTGACTCACATCAGTTGTATGGCAGAAGCCAACACGACGTTGTTAAGCAATTATCTCCAGTTAAAAAAGAAAACAGCAAACAGTGTTTCTCTCACAGGGTCTCTTGGTAAGACACATGAGAGTCAATTGTTTAATAATCGGGTGGTTCTGGTTCAAGGTTTCTCATGAAGTTACAGCACAGCCTGGTTTTTCAGGCATCTCAAGGCTCCCTTGGGGCTACAGAAATTGTTTCCGCGATTATTGCTCTGGTTGTTGGTTTTACTGGCTGTTATTGCTCACTGGCTCTTGGCTGGAGGTGTCAGCTCCTTGCTCACATCATGGCAGACGGCTTTCCAGGAAAAGAGGAAAGGAAAAGAAAACATACATGCAAGAGAGCACGCCAAAACAGAAATCATGGCCTTTTTATAACTTGATTTCATCAGTGATATATCACCTTCCTGTCTCTTCTGCCAGATGTTGTTAGTCATACAGATTAACTCTGGTAAGTATGTGAAAAGCCTGCACAAGGGCGTCAATATCAGTAGGCACGGATCATTGATAGCTATGTGGAGAGGGGCTAACAAACATCTGACTTAGTAGTGATAAAGCTGGATTGTTAGGCAATGAGAAAAATATTTTCATATCATCACAGTGCATTCTTGGTCTTTAATTGGTAATATGTAACCTGATGCCTCAGATGGTAAAGAATCTGCCTGCAATGCAGGACACCCCGGATGGATCTCATGGTCTGGAAGATCCCCTGTAGAAGGACTTGGCACCCCACTTCAGTATTCTTGCCTGGAGAATTCCAGGGAGAGAGGAGCCTGGTGGGCTACAGTCCAGGTGTTGCAAACTTTCACTTTTATATAAGCAGGAAGAGGAAAACATAACCATTAGCACATTTTCTTTGATTAGATCTTTATATGCATAACCTTCTTCGAGTTAGGTAACATCCCAACCACTTAATCACTAGTCTTTATGTATATAACCCTTAAATTATTTATTCCTTTGGGTTTTGGACAAGAAGGTGGGCAAGCTCTGATCCACTGCTTAATTCCATATGGTCCACGGGATAAGAACTAGGATGTAGTTTATGCCTCTTGTTAACATGTAGCAGTTTGAAAACTGTATTTTAGTGAAGACATGGTGTACCACTGGATCCATGCCAAAGCATAAGCTGAAATTTCAAGTAAGTAGCAGTGTGCCTTGTCACTGTCCATGTGTTTTCCCATGCTGATAGTTTTAATATTAAACATATAGATATGATTCTAGTTGACCAACTGATTGCCATCCACTTCCCGAGGCATATGGTATGCCATTCTTAGTTTATTCCATAAAGCCTCCTTTTCAGATAGCTGTGACATCTTTGTGTTTCCCCTTTTGCCCATTTGTCTTAGTTCTTCTCTGCCTGGTTCACTAATATGAACTCAGAATGAGGAATGTCTCTTACAGATTTTCCCCTTGATATTTTATTTTACTTTATATCTTTCACTTTCTGAGTCAGTCAGTGTTTCCTTGATTCAAGGCTAAAATCACCTACTTCAGTCTTTTTAATTATTCCATCAATCATGCCCTCATGTGTTTCAGTTTCCTGAGACCTTTTGAAGAAACTGTAATATCTCATGTAACTTCTGATACTCTTTCATTGTTGTATAGTCTTTGGGGTCTTTACCGGATATAGGAATGGGATTTTAAAGCATGCTTCCTTATACTTAGAATGTTTAGGCACTCGTTGCAGTATTTAATGTCTTAAAGAGTCACAGAATAAATTGTTTTTCCATAAATGTAGATGTGTAGGATAGAAATAATAATATGTTATAAATATAATGATAAAAATGTAAAATAGTTTAAAATGTAATAGACATGAACTGTGTTATTTAGCCAAATTATATGATGTGAAAGCTCAGGCTCAAAAAACTTAGACTTTAGGAAAATGATAGAATTAGAGACAGCTTTTGGATGAGTGTCTTTTTTTTTTTATGAAAAGAATTTTGTGAAAACTAGGATTCAAATTCCTAGCTCTGCTTTTCAACAGATTACATATTTGGTCTGTTGGACAAGATTGTTTCTTGCACAAGGTAATTAACATCCACAGGAAAGAATGCCAGCAAAGCAATTAGAGTCAGTGTGAGAACCTGGCGCTTTTCCTTCACATTTCCATCATGTCCGTGTCCTTCACCCCCAATTCTGGGGTGGCAAGAGTGGAGCTGCAGTAGTTGCGCTAGACAAAGAATGACTAAACAAACCAATAGGTTATTAAATTACATTGTTTTTGTCCTTTAGTCGCTAACTCACGTTAGACTCTTTGCAACCCCATGAACTTCAGCACGCCAGGCTTCCCTGTCCTTCACAGCCTCCTAGAGTTTGTTCATGCTCATATTCATCAAGTCGGTGATGCCATCCAACCATGTCATCCTTGTCGTCCCCTTCTCCTCCTGCTCTCAATCTTTCCTGGCATCAGGGTCTTTTCCAGTGAGCTGGCTCTTTGTATCAGGTGGCCAGAGTATTGGAGCTTTGGCTTTAGCATCAGTCCTTCCAATGAATATTTTGACTGGTTTAGTCTCCTTGCTGCCCAAGGGAGTCTCAAGAGTCTTCTCCAGCATCACAATTCAAAAGTATTGATTCTTTGGTGCTCAGACTTCTTTTAATCCAACTCTCATATCTGTACATGACTTATGGAAAAACTGTAGCTTTGACTATATGGACCTTTCTCAGCAAAGTGCTGTCTCTACTTTTCAGTATGCTGTCTAGGTTTGTCGTAACTTTTCTTCCAAGGAGCAAGTGTCTTTTAATTTGATGGCTGCGGTCACCATCCACAGTGATTTTGGAGCCCAAGATCATAAAATCTGTCACTGTTTCTACTTTTTCCCCATCTATTTGTCATGAGTGATGGGACCAGATGCCATGGTTTTCATTTTTTGAATGTTGAGTTTTAAGCCAGCTTTTTCAGTCTCCTCCTTCATCCTCATCAAGAGGCTCTTTAGTTCCTCTTCACTTTCAGCCATTAAAGTGGTATCATCTGCATATCTGTTGTTCATTTGCTTAGTCATCTCTGACTCTTTGTAACCCCCTGGCCTGCAGCATGCCAGGCTTCCCTGTCCTGTACCGTTTCCCTTGCTCAAATTCATGTCCATTGAGTTGATGGTGACATCTGACCATTTCATCCTCTGTTGTCCCCTTCTCCTCCTGCCTTCAGTTTTTCCCAGCATCAGGGTCTTTTCCACTGAATTGGCTCTTTGCATCAGGTGGCCAAAGTATTGAAGGTTCCGCTTCAGCATCAGTTCTTCCAATGAATATTCCCAGGGTTGATTTCATTTAGGATTGACTGGTTTGTTCTCTTTGCTGTCCAAGGGACTGCAAGGAGATATATATATATATATATTTTTTTTTTTTTGCATATCTGAGGTTGTTGGTATTTCTCCCAACAATCTTGATTCCAACTTATAATTCATACAGCCTGGCATTTCACATGATGTACTTTTCATATGCTAAATAAGCAGGTGACAGTGTACAGCCTTCCTCAGTAATCAGTGCAAAGAAATAGAGGAAAATAATAGAATGGGAAACACTAGAGATCTCTTCAAAAATTAGAGATACCAAGGGAACATTTCATGCAAAGATGGGCTCAATAAAGGACAGAAATGGTAGGGACCTAACAGAAGCAGAAGATATTAAGAAGAGGTGGCAAGGATACACAGAACTGTACAAAACAGATCTTCGTGACCCAGATAATCATGATAGTGTGATCATTCACGAAGAGCCAGACATCCTGGAATGTGAAGTCAAGTGGGCCTTAGGAAGCATCACTATGAACAAAGTTAGTGGAGGTGATGGAGTTCCAGTTGAGCTGTTTCAAATCCTAAAAGATTTGTACACTCAATATGCCAGCAAATTTGGAAAACTCAGCATGGCCACAAGACTGGAAAAGGTCAGTTTTCATTTCAATCCCAAAGAAAGGCAATGCCAAAGAATGCTCAAACTACCACACAATTGTACTCATCTCACACGCTAGCAAGGTAATGCTCAAAATTCTCTAAGCCAGACTTCAACAGTACATGAACCGTGAGCTCCCAGATATTCAAGCTGAATTGAGAAAAGGCAGAGGAACCAGAGATCAAATTGCCAACATCCATTTGATCATTGAAAAAGCAAAAGAATTCCAGAACAACATCTACTTTTGCTTTATTGACTATGCCAAAGCCTTTGACTATGTGGATCACAAAAATCTGTGGGAAATTCTGAAAGAGATGGGAATACCAGGCCACCTGACCTGCCTCTTGAGAAATCTGTATGCCGGTCAGGAAGCAACAGTTAGAACTGGACATGGAACAACAGACTGGTTCCAAATAGGAAAAGGAGTCTGTCAAAGCTGTATATTATCACCCTGCTTATTTAACTAATATGCAGAGTACATCACGAGAAATTCTGGGCTGGATGAAGCACAAGCTGGAATCAAGATTGCCAGGAGAAATATCAATAACCTCAGATATGCAGATGACACACCCTTAGGGCAGAAAGCAAAGAAGAACTAAAGAGTCTTTTGATGAAAGTGAAAGAGGAGAGTGAAAAAATTGGTTTAAAACTCTACTAAGATCTTTAGAAAACTAAGATCATGGCATCTGGTTCAATTTCTTCATGGCAAATGGTTGGGGAAACAATGGAAACAGTGAGAGACTTTATTTTTTGGGACTGCAAAATCACTGTAGATGGTGACTGCAGCCATTAAATTAAAAGATGCTTCTTGGAAGAAAAGCTATGACCAACCTAAATAGCATTTTAAAAAGCAGAGACATTACTTTACCAACAAAGGTCCGTCTAGTCAAAGCTATGATTCTTCCAGTAGTCATGTATGGATGTGAGAGTTGAACTATAAAGAAAGCTGAGAGCCAAAGAATTAATGTTTTTGAACTGTGGTGTTGGAGAAGACTCTGAGAGTCCCTTGGACTGCAGGCAGTTCCAACCAGTCCATCCTAAAGGAAATCAGTCCTGAATATTCACTGGAAGGACTGATGCTGAAGTTCCAATACTTTGGCCACCTGATGTGAAGAACTGACTCATTGGAAAAGACCCTGATGCTGGGAAAGATTGAAGGGACGACAGAGGATGAGATGGTTGAATGACATCACCAACTCGATCAACATGAGTTTGAGTAAGCTCCGTGAGTTGGTGATGGACAGGGAGGCCCTGCGTGCTGCAGTCCATGGGGTCACAAAGAGTCAGACACGACTGAGCGAATGAACTGATGAACTGAATGTTACACATGTGGAGGAGCTCTCAAAATGCTTAAAGAATATGTTAATGTAAAGTGGTAGTATTTTGTTTTACTTTGCATAATTGTTTACTTAAGAGCTCTTGAATAGCTATACTTAGTAACATTGGTTTTAAAGGGATTTCTAATCATTTCTTTTCCATAAGTATATAATTTATGAACGTTAATTTGCTTCATAATCAAAATCATTGATAACATTCTTTTGAGTTTGACAATGCCTTGGGTTCAATTCTATTTAAATTTAACAGAATCTGGACAGATGCTTTTAATCTTCAGTGAAAAACATCTGCATTGCTCTGCCTAATCTCATGTATCTTATTATTTTCTCCTGTAGCTGTGTCTCCTACCCACTTCTGTCCAGCCAGATGTCAGCATATTTTATTCAGGGTAATATTGGGGATCTTTCTGACCCAGGGATCGAACCTCCTCCTGCATTGCAGGCAGATTCTTTATCATCTGAGCCACCAGGGCAGTCAAAAATTAATAAATTTTGAGAAAAGGCAAGTTGGATTACGAGAAATTTAAAACATTAGCAAGTTTGACTCTTAACGCCAGATGGAGAAAATTCTATAAATATATAAAGCTCAATTCCATTTATCGTACTTTTTTAAGTGGATAACACACACACACACACATATATCCCCTGAGTACAGTAATTTCTTAGGCTTACGCTTTATAACTAATAACATATGCTGAGCTATAAAGGCTTTGTTAAGGGAATTATAGACAGGCAGTTTCCACTGACAACTGAGTGACAGGTTCTTCACTTTATATTCTTACAACTGGTTGGCTTCTGCTTATTAGCATCTCAGGAAGGGAACCATGAGACAGGCAAGAGACTTTATGTGAGTCTGTCTCAGGAATACACCTTCATTCTTGTGCTTGCCTCAGTTGTAGTCCTTTCAAATTGTCTTTAATTTTCAAAGCCTGTTTTGTTTTAATTTGTTTAACATGTTTAAGGCATTTAAAAAGGGGGAGCCTATGCCCTTTAAATTTCTCTTTGTGATCCCCTGGACTGTAGCCCACCAGGCTCTTCTGTCCCTGGAATTTTCCAGGCCAGCATACTGCAGTGGGTTTTCACCCCCTACTCCAGGGATCTTCCCCACCCAGGGATTGAACCCAGATCTCCTGTGTTGCAGGCAGATTCCTTACTGTCTGAGCCACCAGGGAAGCTCTTTAAGCCCTCTCCAGCGCCTCAGCGATGACTCCAGGGCCAGGCCAGCCTGCTGCTTCTCCTCCAACTCTTTCATCTCTGGGGTCTCTGTTACTGTTTCTCTCTCCTCATTCATTAGGCTCATGGAACCAACCCCCTTCTCATCAATTCTCCCCCAGCTTCCCCACCTGTAGCTGTTATGTATTCCTTTGTTATTTTCTTTGAAGAACCTGATTGAAATAATTTTTATCATAATTTTAATTTTTATCATAATTCCTTCTTATCCTATTAATATATGATCTCCTGCAACCTGAATTCTCTCATTCATTCTGGGATACCAGCAATTAGTAGATTCTCATGAAAGTTTGTATGACTCAGGTGTCTAATGCTACTTTTAGATACTTGGTATAAAAAAGATTCACATGAAGTGCCACACAATACTTAGTATAAAAAAAAGACTTCTGTGATCAGAAGCATTTGTGAAATTTGACATTCTGTAAGTCCCTCTTGAAAATTCACCATGCACAGTATCATTTTAAGTCTGCCAAAATTTAATTTTGTTTATCTTAGTATTATACTTCTCAAGTGAGTTTGACTGTTGAGAAACTACGTTTTATCCATTAACAGTTAGGGTAGTATATTGGTTTCTGAAAGACTGAAATATTGTTGGTTGCTTATAAGTTTGTTGTGTTTCAGGTTTTCTCTACCTTTAAAGATTGGTGTGTGAGAAAGTCTCAGCAGAGCCTTTTTTTAAATGTGTTTATTTTTTATTGAAGAATAATTGCTTTATAAAATTTTGCTGTATTCTGTCAAACCTCAACATGAATGAGCCATATATATACATATACCCCCTCCCTTTTGAAACTCCCTCCCATCTCAACATAATCTTGAAAAGACTACTAGGCAATAATTACTTTGAAGTGTTTCCAGGATACCAGACACTTTTATATGTACTCTCACTTATAAATTCATATAATCCTTTCTTACTTTCATTTGTAAATTCATGTAATTCTTTACCGTCTGAGCCTTCCCTGATGGCTCAGATGGTAAAGAATCTGCCTGCAATGCAGGAGACTCTGGGTTGGGAAGATCCCCTGGGGAAGGGAATGGCTACCATCTCCAGTATTCTTGCCTGGAGAATCCCATGGACAGAGGAGCCTGGTGGGCTGCAGTCATGGGGTCACAAAGAGTTGAACTGAGGAGCTAACACTTTACTAGTCCTTACATCACATTCTATTAGTTTGGAACTGTCACCTACACTTTACAGTTGAATATGGAAGCACAGAGAAGTTGAGCAATTCACCCAGGTTTACCAGGTCAGAAGTGATTTAACGGATCTAAGCAGGCATTCTGACCGCAGAATGCGTGCACTTTCCTGGCCATTACACCATAACTCTCTGGATGAAAAGGAGTTTTTCTCCACGTAAAGTGAAAATCAGTTTCACAGGTTGAGGAAATCTCGCAGCTTCCTTTTGTGAATATTCAGTTTCCCTTTTCTGTGTCTGCTGAGGTCTGAGTAATTGAACACCCCCCTCACCGATTCCTTCAGTGCTCCTTCTCCTGCCGCACCCACACCTCACCTTTCTGGGGAGACTCGGAAGAGAGCCAGCGGAAACCAGTTCCATCCTTGGCATGTTTGTAGTGGGTGTGAAGGAACAGCACCCAGACAAAACCAGATCTCTGGGTCTGTGTGCTTGTATGAACATTATAAAGTAGAAGCGTATTCAAGCCTCCTAAGGGAGGAAGGATCTGTAGCTCTTTGGCTTGAGGGTTCCCACGATGGGCTTCACAATCCATAATTGACTAGAGAACTCATGGGACTTGGTATATAGTCAGACTCACAGCTGTGATTTATTACAGAGAGAGGCCGGGAAGCAGAATCAGCTAAGGGGAAAGGCACTGGGGGAGAAATTCTGGAGAAAAGGAGTCACTAGTCAAGAGTCCTTTCCCAGTAGATTCACAGAGGACGCACTTAATCAGATTGTAGGAAGTGTGATGCGTTGCCACCAGGGAAGCTCATTGGTGACTTAATGCCCAAAACTTTATTGGGGGCCAAACAAACAGCAACCGTAACAAAACAGGTTCTCGGTGTAAACCGTGTTGTTTGTACAAATAAGTTAGGCACAGTGAGCCACTGTTGGGGAAAGTCGTTTGTTTGTCTGTGAGGAACTCTTTACCATTCAGGTCCTGCAGGACCAGTCCAAAGGGCAACCTTGCAAACAGGCCATAAAAAAGCATTCTTGAGCCTGATGTGTTAAATCTTTCAGGCACCCTCTTACACTGGGAACTCTTGACTCTGCTTTTAGCAAAGAAGCCATCATTTGAGACCCTGTGCTGTGTTAAGATGATGTTTGACTTCTGTTAATAGAAGTGGTGCTTTTCTTGTTTGAAGTGTTTAAAGTTTTTGTTCAATGCCATGTTGAAAGGAAAGGTTATTTTACAACACCCAGGGCAGTGAAGATTATAGCAGATTAGAATGTCTCTCTGTGTTTGGGATTGAATGGAGAATTGCTGCAAGGTTAAATTACATTTATTCTTTTCTTTTATATACCATCTAGAAAAACAGAAAGAAAACGCTCGATTATTTTAGGCAATCGTTACTTAAGAGTTTTTAAGAGTTTAATCATGTGACATTCTTGCTGAAGAAATTGTTTCTCATCAGTTGTCACTTGATAATTTCTACCTTGAAAAGTAGAAATGTTTTTAGAAGTCTGGTAAATAAAACTGAAGTAGCAATCTACCATAGTATGCCTTACAGAATAAAGAGGCAAGTGGGAAATAGTTACTTTTGTGATAACATCTCTACAGGGTAAAAAGCCAATTTTCATACCTGTATCAAGGAACATAGATCATTTAGAGTCCAGTGGCTTTATGTAACTATTCCCCTTCTTGGCACATTGGAGAACAAGTTTGGGCTAATTCTGGATCTCTGTCTTTTGATTATTCAGAGTATAGGTCACTTTGCTTTATGCCTGCTGTTCTTTTAATCAGGCATGCTATTTCTTATGACACAGTTCTGGTCAATTCAGCTTAATAAAGGATCATGGAACCTCATTATTAAAAATGTAATATATTCCACTTTTTAAGACTCTTGAGTGTGTCTAACTTAAAATATTTTTGAATGTATCCTAACAAGAGGGCATCACTGACTCCTTGGGCATGAGTTTGAGCAAACTCTGGGAGATAATGAAGGACAGGGAAGCCCAGCGTGCTGCAGTCCATGGGGTCGCAAAGAGTTGGACACGACGTAGGGGCTGAAAAACGACATACAAAAAGAAAGACTGCCTCAGTCGTGGATGAGGGAAAATAGTGTGTGGGGACTAGAATTTTAAGACACCACAAAACTATTATCTGGCCACTTTATTTAAAAAATTACCAATATTCCAATTTGATGGAATATATATTTCATGTTTTTAGAGCCAACTTGAAAGGTGATCTTGATATCTTCTTGCCTCCTCCTCTTTACCCTTGATTGACACCTATTTCCCATCCCGAAAGTGTCCTTTTCTGTCGTATTGTCCTTTAGCACCTTAGTCCTCAGTTGGGCAAACCACTTCCAGGACCAACCTGCTTCACACTCCAGAATTATCTTTCTTTTCCCTTCCTTTCCAATGAAAGCTTTTCCTTAATGGTTTGTTTGTAATTAAGAAGGAAGTACAGCAATTAAATTAATTCACAGTAAGAAATTCATGATGAATGATCTTTCCTAATATTACATTTTAAAAGAAGAAACTTTTTTTATCCTCATACACCAGTAGGATTTTTCATGTTTTCAGCCTTCCTAGAAAACACTCTGGCAATCTATCAAGGGTCATAAAAAATGTTCTTATAGTTTTTCCAGTAGTTTTATTTTTAGAATTCAAGTCTAAGAAAAATAATCAGAATTAAACACTTATACACAGAGATATTGATCAGAAAGATGTTTAATAGCCAAAAAAGTGAATTATATCATAAATGATAAATATAGTGACAATATAATGAGGTAGAAATGCAGAAAAAAGTAAGGAAAAGGATAACTAAGCATTCACTGCCCATTTATGATGTTTGTGGATACGCTGAGTCCTCCAAGCCTTGGGCTACAATGGAAGCAGCATGCAGTCAGGCAGGTTTCATGTCTGCCTGACAGTTAAAGACTTTAAAGGTAAAAACTGGAGAAAACCAATGAAATAAAGTCATGTAAATTGGGCTTCCCTGGTGGCTCAGACAGTAAAGAATCTGCCATGCAGGAGACCCAGGTTCAGTCCCTGGATCAGGAAGATCCTTTGGAGAAGGAAATGGCAACCCACTCCAATATTCTTGCCTAGAGAGTCCCATGAACAGAGGAGCCTGGTGGATTAGAGTCCATGTGGTTACAAAGAGTTGGGCACAGCTGAGCGACTACACTTTGCATAAATTATAAAGGAATTTTTCTGCTTAAACCTTCCAAAATACCCAAAGTTTATTGTAAGCAGGATTGAGTACAAAGCATGGTAGGTGAGGAGCATGAGCTTCTTTGATCACATACTCTATCCTTATCAGCTGTGTGACCTTGGGCAAGTTATTTAAACTCTCTGTACTCCAGAGATCCTTTGGAGAAGGAAATGGCAACCCACTCCAGTATTCTTGCCTAGAGAGTCCCATGAACAGAGGAGCCTGGTGGATTAGAGTCCATGTGGTTACAAAGAGTTGGGCACAGCTGAGCGACTACACTTTGCATAAATTATAAAGGAATTTTTCTGCTTAAACCTTCCAAAATACCCAAAGTTTATTGTAAGCAGGATTGAGTACAAAGCATGGTAGGTGAGGAGCATGAGCTTCTTTGATCACATACTCTATCCTTATCAGCTGTGTGACCTTGGGCAAGTTATTTAAACTCTCTGTACTCCAGTATTCTTGCCTGGAGAGTCCCGGTGGACAGAGGAGCCTGGCAGGCTCCATGGGGTCACAAAGAGTGGGATGTGACTGAGTGACTAAGCACATACTTCAGTTTACATGTCTTAAAATGTGATGATTACATTTACCTTATAAGGCTATCTTCGAGATTCAAGATCATAATTTATATAAAGTGACTCATATCTCAAATAACAAGATGAGTAATCAAATGATACTTTATTATTGACTTCAATGAGAAAGATAATTATCAATAGATCACAATTTTAATATTTCTATTTTAAGATAACTTTTGAGGTTCTCTGATTTTTCATAGAATTAAGTTATATATTGTTAGGGCTAAAAACATCTCAGTTTATTGAAAAGCATTTTAGACTGGGCATTGTGGCTTTACATCTTCAAAAGATCCTTTTTAGGTTAGAACAAATTCAGAATAGCTCTGATTTTGACATACTGAAATTTGTAATGTCAATCCAAGTCTTTTTCTTTCCAATTCTAGTATAAAACAGAATAAAAAAAAAAGAATCAATAAAATGTAGTATAAAAAAATAATCCATTTCGAAAAAAAGTAGTGTATTCATAAGCAAACTATTTATTAGAATTCTTATTTAAATTTCTATTTGTAGACTGAGAAAAATTACCCAAGAAAAATGCATAAAATGAGATTGGAGCTATCTGCTGGCTTATAAAATAATAATGTGTATCCTAAAAAATATATATCCTAAAATCATATAAATATATATATATATATATATAATATGTATATATAAGGAAATAAGGCACCTGAGAAAAATGAAAGATAGTCGTAGTTGAATTTTATGGAAATTTTGGAAAATTCCTGTATATCTTAATGTAAAATACACATATCTAATGGAAACTAACATTGGAAACTGTTTATTAGAATGTTAGTTAGTTATTTCAGTCACTCAGTCATGTCCGACTCTTTGCGACCCCATGAATCGCAGCACGCCAGACCTCCCTGTCCATCACCAACTC
>SJXQ01000354.1:566-128333 GCA_006408695.1 Aepyceros melampus
CATTCTGTTCTTTTCCTCTATTTCTTTACATTGATTGCTGAAGAAGGCTTTCTTATCTCTTCTTGCTATTCTTTGGAACTCTGCATTCAGATGCTTATATCTTTCCTTTTCTCCTTTGCTTTTTGCTTCTCTTCTTTTCATAGCTATTTGTAAGGCCTCCCCAGACAGCCATTTTGCCTTTTTGCATTTCTTTTCCATGGGGATGGTCTTGATCCCTATCTCCTGTACAATGTCACGAACCTCATTCCATAATTCATCAGGCACTCTATCTATCAGATCTAGACCCTTAAATCTATTTCTCACTTTCACTGTATAATCATAAGGGATTTGATTTAGGTCATACCTGAATGGTCTAGTGGTATTGCCCACTTTCTTCAATTTAAGTCTGAATTTGGCAATAAGGAGTTCATGATCTGAACCACAGTCAGCTCCCGGTCTTGTCTTTGTTGACTGTACAGAGCTTCTCCATCTTTGGCTGCAAAGAATATAATCAATCTGATTTCGGTGTTGACTATCTGGTGATGTCCATGTGTAGAGTCTTCTCTTGTGTTGTTGGAAGAGGGTGTTTGCTATGACCAGTGCATTTTCTTGGCAAAACTCTATTAGACTTTGGCCTGCTTCATTCCACATTCCAAGATCAAATTTGCCTGTTACTCCAGGTGTTTCTTGACTTCCTACTTTTGCATTCTAGTCCCCTATAATGAAAAGGACATCTTTTTTGGGTGTTAGTTCTAAAAGATCTTGTAGGTCTTCATAGAACCGTTCAACTTTAGCTTCTTCTGCATTACTGTTTGGGGCATAGATTTGGATAATTGTGATATTGAATGGTCTGCCTTCCTATTTAATTTTTCCCATTAGACTGCTCATTCCTCCAGGGAAGGACGATTGTTCTATTTTTAACCTAGAAATCTACGTATCATCATAAATGAACAATAAGTGTCTATTGAAGGAGTCTTAAATCTTTGAATAAATCATGGCTCCCTCGCCTGAAAAATGGGGCTAATAATCCAAGACTGAAATTCAACATTCAAAAAACTAAGATCATGGCATCTAGCCCCATCAGTTCATAGCAAGTAGATGGGGAAACAATGCAAATAGCGATAGATTTTATTTTGGGGAGGCCTCAAAATCACTGCAGATGGTGACTGCAGCCATGAAATTAAAAGAAGCTTGCTCCTTGGAAGAAAAGCTATAACAAACCTAGACAGCATATTAAAAAGATCTATTGAAGGAGTCTTAAATCTTTGAATAAATCATGGCTCCCTCGCCTGAAAAATGGGGCTAATAATCCAAGACTGAAATTCAACATTCAAAAAACTAAGATCATGGCATCTAGCCCCATCAGTTCATAGCAAGTAGATGGGGAAACAATGCAAATAGCGATAGATTTTATTTTGGGGAGGCCTCAAAATCACTGCAGATGGTGACTGCAGCCATGAAATTAAAAGAAGCTTGCTCCTTGGAAGAAAAGCTATAACAAACCTAGACAGCATATTAAAAAGCAAAGACATTATTTTGCTGACAAAGGTCAAAAATATGGTTTTTCCAGTAGTCATGTATGGATGCGAGAGTTTGACCTTCAAGAAAGGTGAGCGCCAAAGAATTGATGCTTTTGAACTGTGGTGTTGGAGAAGACTCTTGAGAGTCCCTTGGACTGCAAGGAGATCAAACCAGTCAATCCTAAAGGAAATCAGTCCTGAATATTCATTGGAAGGACTGATGCTGAAGCTCCAATACTTTGGCCATTTGATGTGAAGAACTGACTCATTAGAAAAGACCCTGATGCTGGGAAAGATTGAGGGTGGGAGGAGAAAGGGATGACAGAGGATGAGATGGTTGGATGGCATCACCAACTCGATGGACATTTGAGTTTGGGTGGGCTCCAGGAGTTGGTGATGGACAGGAAGGCGTGGTGTGCTGCGGTTCATGGGATCACAAAGAGTCAGACACAACTGAGCGACTGAACTGAACTAGATTAAAAGTCAAAGGAAACTTCATTTTAATAAAAATCAATATAAATTTTTAGAAAGTGTTTGGTGCTCATCAGCACCCTCTAGAGTCAGTTATTTCAGTTCAAAGTGAACCAGATCTTAAAATGGTAATTCATATTGAAAAGGGATAAAATAAACATAAACTTTAATTAAGAACTTAAATCACAGTCATATCATATCATGTCAAATCACAGTCATATCAAAACTTTCCCTCCAAATTTTCAAAATTCCCCTCTAAAAATCCACATATACTTAAAAAAAAAATGGTTCAGTTTGGCAGTGTCACTTTAAGATATTTATATTGTTTCACAAAAGGATAGTTCAAGTGAAAGACACCATGCCTTTTGAAGTTTACTATGAAAAGATCCTTGCTCAAAGACCTGCAATTTTAAGATTTTTAAGTCAGGTATCTTTATTTCTAGTTGTCCTCTGTATGCCTAAATTTTAGGAATTACTCTTGTGCAAAAAAAAGTTTACATAATAAATACTCCATTAAAATAAGATAAAGGAAGCATGTATTTCTTGAATATGTTGAAAATACTAAATGAAAATTCACTATAAAGACAATAGGCCTGGGTTTTTTAAAAAAAAGAAAACCCATGTTTACGATTTCTCAGGTATCACCCACTAACTTTCACGAAATATATCTCAAAATTTCCACTAACACAAAAACTACCATCGAATCTCTTTCTATGTTTCCCCATCAAGTTGATCCAGTTCTCTGACCCTAGAACTGCAGAGACATGGAGAAAGCCTGCAGCCACCATCTGTCCATCAGGCGGGAGAATTCAGCACCCCCTAAGGCTGAAGATCCCCTAGCCCAGAGCAGCATGTGTACCAGCCCACGTTCTGAGCATGCACCCCTGCAATGCTCTCAGGGGCTCAGGCACGTGCAGTTACCACACCCGCTGCTGAAGCCTGCTGTACACCGAAAGACCACATTCAGGCCAGCAGTCAGAGCACAAGGCGGCAGCCCCTTTTATTCAGAAAAAAGGGGAGTAGCGGCCCATTCCCAACTTTCTGAATGCCTTAAACGTAAGTACGTGCAGCAACAAGATGTTTATTGTTTCAGTTCAGTTCAGTCACTCAGTCGTGTCCGACTCTTTGCAACCCCATGAACTGCAGCACACCAGGCCTCCTGTCCATCACCAACTCCCTCCCGGAGTTCACCCAAATTCATGTCCATCAAGTTGGTGATGCCATCCAGTCATCTCATCCTCTGTCTTCCCCTTCTCCTCCTGCCCCCAATCCCTCCCAGCATCAGGGTCTTTTCCAACGAGTCAGCTCTTCACATGAGGTGGCCAAAGTTTCAAGCATGAGGAGTTTCAGCTTTAGCATCAGTCCTTCCAATGATTATTTACATCCACTAAATTAATTCTGGGTTTTCTTTTGTCTTCTTTAAAAATTAAGAAAAAAAAAAAAAGAAAAATCATTGTTTGAGTTCATTCTAGGAAGAAATCTCCAGTTATTACCTCCTCTCAATTTTTGCTAAACTTGCCTGACGGTTCATAAACTGAATATGGCATCACAACACAGACAACAGGCAGCAAAGCCTGGCATCAACTACTTTTTTTTTTAAGCAATGAAGTCAAAGCACAAAGAATAAACTCCTCTTTGAATGTTCAACAAACTCATGAAGAGGAGGACTCATGCGTCGTATTCTTGCTTATGGGGGTGACAACAAGCTCTTTCTTTTATGCAGCAAAGAGTTATGTAGCTTGGCTCTGACCTGGATGTGTTACATCAACTCTCTGCTGCTTGTTACCTGGGCTATTGCACTGCCCTGTGTTTTCTCCACTGGAGGGCACAGTTAGCTAAAAGAAAATTTGGTAAAACCTAATTTGGTTTGTTCTACAGTTCCAAGGAAAAAAAAAAAAGTATGGGTGAGAAATGAGGTTAAAGCTGCTCTCAGAAAGGATGCTTCAGTAATATTTCTGAATTTTACTTAGCTCTGTTCTTCTTGAAAGCCATTATAAAAGATAATCACTGATTGGCTAACAGCTAAAAGAAAAAAATATATTCCAAAACACCGTATCTATAATGTATAAATAAAAGATGGAAAGAAAACAATGATTTTTAGAAATGGTGAAAATGACCCACTTCAGGTACACAGTAATCCAAGGAGTAAGTGCAAGCAGACATTCTCCTCTTCAATAAGCAATATATGACTACTACAGTCCTTTGGGCTCCCCAGGTTCAGTGGTTAAAAAAAAAAAAATCCACCTGCTAATGCAGGAGACGCCAACTTGATCCCCGCATTAGGAAGATGCCCTGGAGAAGGAAATGGCAACCCACTCCAGTGTTCTTGCCTGGGAAATCCCGTAGACAGAGGAGCCTGGTGGGCTACATTCCTCGGCGTTGCAAAAGAGTTGGGCACGACTCAGTGACTAAACCATGATCCCAACAAGGCATCACCATGAGATTTGTAGTAATGAATCACTCCGTTCTTTTGCAATAACATAAATCATATGCTCAGCAAAAACAGGTTTTTCTTTTTCTATTTTTTGCATTATCATTTTAGAGATAAACCCACAAGGGATGTTATTCAGCAATTCATTTATAGCTGCCTTTTCTTTACAGAACTAATCAATCATAAGGGTGTAGTTTCAATATGCTTAAGAAAAAGATCAGTAAAGAAACACAGAAATACTGCACTTCTAAATAAGCTTGCTAAATGTACAGCTTTCAGAGGAGCTAATAAAACAACAGTCCTTTGTTGTTTTAAAAATGCCTTTTGAATAAAACTGTTGCTAGGCTTCAACTTATCGGTAAGTTTTGTAAGTTTTTATTGTGTTGAAAGTAAAGTGATGGAAGACCATGGGTATTACCTAGGGAATCACATTTTATAGGTCAAATGACGAAGCATTATCACCAAGTTTTTTGTTATAGATTGACTCAATTTTTTAAAGTAGCAAATTGGGCAAAATAACTTGGGTGAGATTAAGTCTTCAAAAGATCACCTAAATCCATGTATATTTAAACAAATTATTCATGTTATTTTAAGTGTTTCACCAAAGAAATCTAAAAGTTCCAGTTAGGGTCTTCTACACCATTCAGTGGCAGCCAGACCAATCCTCCTCAGTTCTAAAAGAAGGAGTTCCATTTGCCTGACAACACAATTGGTCACTCCAAATCCTTTCCCCCATTTATTTAAATCCTGGTTATCCATATGAAGAATATTCAGGCAGAGGCATCAGTTAGTTCTAAGTTTCTGCTGTAGATGCACAAGGAACAGCCAGGACTCCAGCAAGGCTGGACTGGAGACAGGCAATTCCATTCAGATCTGAGTTCAAATGTCACCTCATGAGAAAACTTTGCCTAACCACTCTATATCAAATTGCACACATCTGCTGGATCATCGTAAAAGCAGGAGAGTTCCAGAAAAACATCTACATCTGCTTTCTTGACTACGTACGCCAAAGCCTTTGACAGTGTGGGTCACGACAAACTGTGGAAAATTCCTCAAGAGATGGGAATGCCAGACCACCTAACCTGCCTCCTAAGAAATCTGTATGCAGCTCAAGAAGCAACAGTTAGAACTGGACATGGAACAACAGACTGGTTCCAAATCAGGAAAGGAGTACATCAAGGCTGTATATTGTCACCCTGCTTATTCAACTTAAATACAGAGCACATCATGGGACATGCCGGGTTGGATGAAGTACAAGCTGGAATCAAGATTGCCAGGAGAAACATCAATAACCTCAGATACGCAGATGACACCACCCTTATGGCAGAAAGTGAAGAAGAACTAAAGAGCCTCTTAATGAAAGTGAAAGAGGAGAGTGAAAAAGTTGGCTTAAAGCTCAACATTCAGAAAACTAAGATCATGGCATCCGGTCCCATCACTTCATGGCAAACAGATGAGGAAACAATGGAAACAGTGACAGACTTTATTTTGGGGGCTCCAAAATCACTGTAGGTGGTGACTGCAGCCATGAAATTAAAAGACGCTTGCTCCTTGGAAGAAAAGCTATGACAAACCTAGACAGCATATTAAAAAAGCAGAGACATTACTTTGCCGACAAAGGTCCATCTAGTCCAAGCTATGGTTTTTCCAATAGCCATGTGTGGATGCGAGAGTTGGACTAGAAAGAAAGCTGAGCGCTAAAGAATTGATGCTTTTGAGCTGTGGTGTTAGAGAAGACTCCTGAGAGTCCCTTGGACTGCAAGGAAATCAAACCAGTCGATCCTAAAGGAAATCGTCCTGAATATTCATTGGAAGAACTGATGCTGAAGCTGAAACTCCAATACTCTGGCCACCTGATGTGAAGAATTGACTCACTGGAAAAGATCCTGATGCTGGCAGGAGGAGAAGGGGACAAGAGATGATGAGATGGTTGGATGGCATCACCAACCTGATGGATATGAGTTTAGGTAAAGTCGAGGAGCTGGTGATGGACAGAGAGGCCTGGCATGCTGCAGTCCATGGGGGGTCACAGAGTCAGCCACGACTGAGCGACTGAACCACCCTATATAAACTAGCAGGCACAACACACTTCCTCTCCTTGCTCCTCTGGTATTCTCCGTCATCTACTTTGTTTTATTTTTCTTCTTAGTCTATCTCATCACAAGACTTACCAAATACCTATTTTTTGTTTACTGTCCATTCTTCCCTATTAAAATGCAAGTTCCATGAAAGGCAAGATTTGTTCACTGCTAACCCCCTCAGCACACTGCGAGGTATCTGGCATGCTGAAGATGATAAAGTATTTGTTGAATCAATTAAATGAAACAATAATTAAGGGAGTATGGAAACAGCTGGACAACAGATGATACAATATCCATGATAACTGTTATGCCTGATACGGCGTGCCAGTACCAAGTAAGGAGCAGATACAGTGGTAATATAAAAATGTAAGAAGAAAGAAAAAGAAGCATAAAGACCACGAAACTAAAACCAACAATACTAGCTGTCCTAGTCTTCTAATGCTTGCCTTTGATCCATTATCAAAGAATCAGAATCTTTTACTAATCAGCAATAAAATCTTACCTTAAAAAATAAAAGAAAATAGTCATCTTTCGAAAAACCAATGAATGTTTCACCTCTTAAAGAGGAAGGCAGGGAAAGAACACACATACACCTTCATTCACAGGGCAAAATTTGAATACCTTATTGAATCTCTCTTCTCAGAAGGGACATACCCACACAAAGAAGCACAGCTTCCCTTGAGCCCCAGAGGTGGTACAGGGCCAACCTGAGTCTTGGCGGGCCTGTGAGGCTTATTATTGTACAGTCCTTTTAGACTTGGTTTCTGCACTACTGCTATTCAAGATGAACTCAAACAATACCTTCTTTTTAAAATAGTATTTAGATTCACACAGCAGGTTCTCCTGTTTCTTAAACTCAGCATCGGTAAGGCCATATCCTCACCTGGGATATAAAGCGGAACCCATATTCCTAACCTCCTTGTATCTTTGCTCCAGCTTTTCAGTGACTTGGATGGCGTATTTCCCCATTTGGACTATATTTTTTTAATTTTTTTTGGCCACAAGTGGCATGCAAGATCTTAATTTCTGGACCAGGGATCAAATCTACATCCCCCACAGTAGAAGGGCTAAGTCTTAACCACTAGACTGCCAGGAATGTTCCCTAGACTTTAAAAATAAAAGCATTTATAGAACACTGAATCTCTAACCTTATACTTGATTGCTGTCCCAAATCAGGAATATCTGAAATGGCTGTCACGGTGGTGGTTTAGCCGCTAAGTCGTGTCTGACTCTCTTGCAACCCCATGGACTGTATGTTGCCTGCCAGGCTCCTTTGTCCATGGGATTCTCTGGACAAGAACACTGGAGCGGGTTGCCATTTCCTTCTCTAAAGGATTGTCCCGAAACAGGAATCAAACCCAGGCCTCCTGTATTGCAGGCAGATTCTTTACCAACGGAGCTACGGGGGAAGCTCAGTATGGGAAAATGGCAAAGCTAAGAACACACCGCCAGGGTGATGAATACTACTGGCTTCTTATAATGCAGTCAGAGAGAAATAAGCACTAAAGATGTGCTTCCCTGGTGGCTCAGTCAGTAAAGAACCCACCTGCAGTGCGGGAGACCTGGGTCCAATCCCTGGGTTGGGAAGATCCCCTGGAAGAGGGCATGGCAACCTACTCCAGTATGCTTGCCTGAAGGAGCCCCACGGACAGAGGAGCTACAATCCATGGGGTCGCAAAGATCTGGGCATGACTGAGTGCATAAGCACAGCACAGCACAGCACAAGCTCTAAGGACAGGAGAGATCCACACAGACATTACCCAGCTCACCTTCACTTCCCCGCCCTCTGTCTTGATCTTTTTCCAATTTAGTTGAACCACACTGGGTCAAAGTCCTCAGATCACTAGGTACTCCCTAAAATTAAACAGTTACTTAGACCAAATGGTGGCTCAGATGATAAAGAACCTGCCTGCAATGCAGGAGAGGCAGGTTTGATCCCTGAGTCAGGAAGATTCCCCTAGAGGAGGGGACGGCAACCCATCCCAGTATCCTTGCCTGGAGAATTCCATAGGTATCTTACTCCCTTCTCCGGGGGATCTTCCTGACCCAGGGATCAAAGCCGGTCTCCTGCATACCGGCAGATTCCTTACCACCTGAGCTGCCAGGGAATCCCTGGCCAAGTCTACAGGACCTTAAATCAATCATAAAATTTTTACTTCACAGAAGAAAATCTCTCCCCTTTTCTACCAAACCTGTAGGTTAGGATGCTTTCAGCTGCAAGTAACAGAAATAGTTTTAAGAAAAATAGGATGTGTCATCTCAAAATAACAGGAAGTGTCAGGCACTCCAGAATGGATGAATTCAGCAGCTCAGGGACAAAATCGAAGACCCAGATGCTGCCTTCTTTCTGCTCGAAGACCTCAGTGTGCTGGCTCTTTTCTCGGTTTGTCCCCTCTGGTCCCAAGGATGGCTACGGGCATCACATCCTCAGAGAAAAATGCCCTTCTTTCTACCTCTTCTGAAAGAGGAGGAAAGCCTTCTCAGGAGCCCTCCCCCCAGGACATCCCCACATCTCAGTGGCCAGAACTGCGCTCATGCCCGTTCCTAACCCAGCTTGTGGCAAGGAAAGAGGAATCATCAAGTGAGTGTAAACCACACAAGACTGGGCCCCTGGGCCCCTCCTCTGAAGTGTCTGGTTGTCCGATACCTACATAAATTTGGCATTCTGTCAACAAGCAACCAACCACATCTGCCTCAAATGCTGTTCTCCCCTGTACTGACCTTGGGAAAACCACGTCCAGTTTAGTAGGTCAGAATTCAATTACAGAGAGGAAGAGATAAGTCATACCTTAATGCAACCATAAGCCTATGAGGTTTATTCAATATTTAGTCAGTCATCTGTATTTATAAAAAGTGTAAAAACACTTAACATAGGCCAATCCATCAACCACTCTGAGAGTAGCAAAACCCTCAACCACAATGAAAGAGTCTAACATAAATCAACTCCTGCCTCCCATCTACTGTATTTATTATTTCCAGGAAATAACTCCTCCTCCTTGGGCTTTATTCGTTGTTTTGTTTCTAGAAAATGAGGGGCTTCCCTGGCAGTCCAGTGGTTAAGACTCTGACTTCCAATGCAGGCGGTGCGGGTTCGATCCCTGGTCGGGGAGCTGAGATCCCATGTGTCTCAGGGTCAAAACAATAAAACAGAAAACAGAAACAATACCATGACAAATTCAATAAAGACCAAAAAAAAAAAAAAGACCTTAAAATAAAAAACTTTAAAAAAAAAAAAAAAAGAAAGAAACCAAGGGGAAATATTGTGATGGGAATTAGAGCTACGGTGGTGATGCCCTGTCCACATCCACTCTGGCCACACGATTGCAGAGTACATTCCAAGCGCACCTCTTTGCCCAGTTGCTTTATCTGGTAGCTGAAGCCAGCAAGTGCACAGTGGACCTAAGTGCTACCAGATTAATGCTCCTCCCAACAGCCCTCAACCAGTGACTAACGGCCACAGGTGTATAAACATCTGAGCTTCTAGACCCTGCAGGTGAAGGAACTCTGAAACTTGAGTTCTACACTAGCTCCAGGTAGTCACAGAGCCTCGACAATACCCCCTGTACTGACTGTGTTCCCTTCCCTGCCTCCCTCCCTGCTGGTGCTTCTTGGGATCACCTTCCAAAAAACTGACTGCACTTGATTCCCTGTCTCTCAGTATCTGCCTCTGGGAGAATCCAAGGACAGGAATGCAAAAGGAGAGAAAAGTTAGTGTTTCCATTTGAAGAAATATTAAGAAGCTTCCCCCCAAAAAAGAATTCACAATACCTTAAAAAAGTAATATATTTCGAAGCAAATATTTTAGAAGATTTCGATGTTCATATATAGTCCTAATCTTTTTAGGACTATAGTTTTTTTTTATAGTCTTTATGGTTTTTTAAAACTATATGAAAGTGAAAGTGAAGTCGCTCAGGCGTGTCTGACTCTTTGCAACCCCATGGACTGTAGCCTATCAGGCTCCTCCGTCCATGGGATTTTCCAGGCAAGAGTGCTGGAGTGGATTGCCATTTCCTTCTCCAGGGGACCTTCCCGACCCAGGAATCGAACCCAGGTCTCCTGGATTGCAGTCAGCTTTACCGTCTGAGCCACCAGGGAAGCCCAATATATATTTTTAAAACTATAATCTTTTTATAGTTTTAAAAATTAGATTCAAAGTACACCTGAAAACTATTTCCTCATATCAAAGGTAATACTTTCACTATAGAGATCTAGAAAGTACTGTTATGTCATCAATGTCATAACTGATGAGAATCTAGCTTAAATGAAGATTGCCATAGAAAACTTTTAACTAAAGAAAAAGTTCTCTCTGAATATCTTTAAATCTGAAGACAAAAACAATGGAGTATTGAATGAGAAATGACAGGAACTTATAATTACCTCTTACAGTAATGCTTATAATACAGTAATGGAACTTTAAGCAGTTATGTCAGACTTGAGAGTCTTCCAATTACATCAGAGTTGAAATGACACTTCAATACCAATAATTTAAATATATCCTTAACCCTTGATACCTAACCACAGCTTTTGCCTAAGTTAAAAATAAAAGTTGAAGTTTATTTATTTAAAATTAACACAGTGACAGTGACAGTGAAGTCGCTCAGTCGTGTCCAACTCTTTGCGACCCCATAGACTGTAGCCTACCAAGCTCCTCTGTCCATGGGATTTTCCAGGCAATAGTACTGGAGTGGGTTGCCATTTCCTTCTCCAAGGGATCTTCCCAACCCAGGGCTTGAACCCTGGTCTCCTGCATTGTAGACAGACGCTTAACCATCTAAGCCACCACTAGTGGTTAAATCAGTTTCATTCAGAAACCCAGCTTACATAACAAAACTGTTTTTTAAAGTTTTAGGTACTTTCTAAAATTGACATGTATTAGATAATCAAACCAACAGAGACTTAGGTGTTGATCATGACAAAGGTATAACAGATCCCAAAATAAATCCCTGAAGCAATTTGAACCTCACATAAAGGATCTGATCAACTCACGAGGCAAGTCTGTCTCTAGGTTTCTAACTGAAAACAGAAGGAAGAAGCCCAATGCCCTGTTTGTACACAATGCTTTGTACTTTGTGCTGTGCTTCCAGACGCATTCAGAGACTCAGCATCTCTGAAGATAGACAAAATGGGTATTTTTAGACAGATATGATAGGAGAAATAAACAGAATGACTGATGATTCCACAGCTAATAAGTGTCAAAGGTGGGAAAGTAACTAGGAACTCAGGTCTTCTGACAGTCTGCTTCCTGTCTTTTCTGCCTAAAAAGGGCACAAAAATGGGCAGCAGGCCAGTCCTAAAAGACCTTGAGACCCTTTGAGGGTGTGGTTTATCCTGGCAAACATTTACCAACCCAAGCCACAAAGTGCTACATGGGATACACTCAAATGGCTCAAAAATAATGTTTTCTTTTTCCTAAAATATTACATGCTGAGGCTCCAAATTCCCCTTTTTTATATAATGGTTTCTAGAATTTATTTATTTGGCGGTGTCAGGTCTCAGTTGCAGCACGGGGGATGTAGTTCCCTAACCAGAGGCTGAATCTGGGCCCCCTGCATTGGGAACACGGAGTCTTAGCCATCGCACTACCAAGAAGTCTGTCTAAATTTTCTGCAAAATACACGATGTATTAATGGCATATAATTTCTGACAACTATAAATGACTGCTGAGCCAAAGGACTATGGTAAGTCACCCAGGCTCAGCCCAGTGCTAACCTATAGGAAGACTGCCAGACATGCACACAGAGCCACAGAGCAATCACTGTTTTCCTCCCAACCCTGCTCCTTTCCTTTGTATTTCCAAGGTCAGCATCACCATCTGCCCCGACACCTCACAGTCCTTGATTCTGCCCCGCCTTCATCCCCACAGCCCATCTATGGTGAGGGCCCAGGACTTGTATCCACGTCTCTCAAGTCTGACTCCCTCGCTCAGTCCCTGCCCCCATGACCTTGATCCAAACCACCATCATCAGCGCCTGGCTGACCACCAGCACCACCACGGGTCTCCTGCTGGGCTCCCTTTTTCCGGGGTGGCTCCCTACACATCCAATCTCCAACCTGCTGCAGTAAACTGTCCAAAATACACATTTGATCGTGAAGTCTACTGCTGGAAATCTTTCAGTGACTCCCCACTGCCCTCAGGATAAACAAAACCCTCACAGGCTCTCAAGGTCCTTTAGGACTGGCCCGCTGCCCCTTTTCTCTAAGTCTTATCTCTTGCCTCTCCCCTCCCAAGGACCGTCTGCCCAAAGTTTCTGAAAGCTGTCACTTTCCTCAGGGTCATCACCCAAAGTGTTCTCTCAGCTGGAAAACTCCCGTTCTCCCACAAGCACAGAACAAAGTACAAAGCATTGTGTACAAACAGGGCATTGGGCTTCTTCCTTCTGTTTTCAGTTAGAAACCTAGAGACAGACTTGCCTCGTGAGTTGATCAGATCCTTTATGTGAGGTTCATATTGCTTCAGGGATTTATTTTGGGATCTGTTATACCTTTGTCCCCTTTCTCACCGATTCCTCATTCATCAATGCAGTCTGCAGAGAGGTCACAGGAGTTCCAACCCCAGGGCTCCTCCGTAACCACCTATGTGACTTCAGACAAAGGACTTGACCTCTCAGTTGTTTCCACTGGATCATAGAAAAAGTAAGGGAATTCCAAAAAAAAAAAAATCTAACTCTTTATTGACTATGCTAAAGCCTCAACTGTGAGAATCACAACAAATTGTGGAGAATTCTTAAAGAGATGGGAATACCAGACCATTTACCTGTCTCCTGAGAAACCTGTATATAGGTCAAGAAGCAACAGGCAGAACCAGACATGGAACAATGGACTGGTTCAAACTTGAGAAAGGAGTATTTTGAAACTGTATATGGTAACCAGCTAATTTAACTTATATGCAGAGTACATTATGTGAAATGCCAAGCTGGATAAACCACAAGCTGAAATCAAGATTGCCAGGAGAAATAACAATAACCTCAGACATGCAGATAATGCCACTCTAACAGCAGAAGAGAAACTGAAGAGCCTCTTGAAGACAGTGAAAGTGGAGAGTGAAGAAGCTGGCTTAAAACTCAATATTCAAAAAACTAAGATCATGGCATCCAGTCCCATCACTTCATGGCAGGAAATAGATGGGGGAAAAGTGAAAGCAGTGACAGATTTTATTTTCTCGGGCTATAATATCACTACAGACAGTGACAGCAGCCACAAAAAATAAAAAGACAGTTGCTCCTTGGAAGGAAAGCTCTGACAAACCTAGACAGCATATTAAAAAGCAGAGACATCACTTTGCTGACAAAGGTCGAAATAGTCAAATCTATGGTTTTTCCAGTACCAGTGTAAGAGGTGGACCATAAAGAAGGCTGAGCACCAAAGAACTGATGCCTTTGAACTATGGTGCTGGAGAAGATTGAGAGTCCCTTTGACAGAAAGATCAAATCAGACAATCCTAAAGGAAATCAACCCTGAATATTCATTGGAAGGATTGATGCTGAAGCTCCAATATTTTGGCCATCTGATGAGAAGGGTCAACAAAAGACCCTGATGCTGGGAAAGACTGAAGCAGGAGGAGAATAGAGCCTCAGTTAATTCAGTTGATGAGATGGTTGGATGACATCACTGACTCAATGGACATGAGTTGGAGCAAAGTCCGGGATAGAGTGAAGAACAGAGGAACCTGGCATACTACAGTCTATGGGACTGCAGAGAGTCAGACATGATTTAGCAACTGAACAACAACAACTCTATTATCTTAGCTTTCTTTCAGTAAAATGGGGGTATCAATGAGACCTACCTGACTGGAGTAACTGAATTAACTGAGGCACTTAGAAGAGCATCTGGTACATTGTAAGTTTTTTCATTTTGTCTTACTCCCATTATTAACCAACACCATCATCATCTCCCTTTCACATGTTGGATTAAATGCTACTTCTTCCAGAAAACCTTTAAACTTCTGAAGAGGTACCCCCATAGCTGGCTCCCAGTAAACTTTTTGGAGCTGCTTTTGTAATGATCTGTGTCCTCTCCTAGAACAAAGAAGGTACAGGCCAACACTTTCTTACTCCCTACTAACCCCCAGCTCCAGTGCTGCATGCCTACATACAGTCAGCACATAACGCATGTTTCTCTGCTGAATGAATGAACAAACTGACTCTACTGTTTAATCACTACAAATGTCATCCAGAAGGCCCACTAAAATCGGAATTTCTTCTGGTTAAACCTAAGCCCGTTTTGCTTCTTCATCATTTGGAGGACTTTAATTATTATTTTTTTTTTTTTAAGAAAATGAATATCCTCTCCTGTCTATTGGCCCAATCAGTATCCCTTACATTAATTTCACAATAAAGACAATTTTGTAAAAATCCACCTTTAAAGAAAGAAAGATTTTAAATGTTCTTGTCTATAAATACAATAAATATAAACTAAAAAATGGGACCACCAAAAAAAAAACTGCAAAGAGAAAATAAGAACATACTGTTCTCTCAATTTTTTATAGTGAAGAAGCTTTCAGAGTCTTCAGGTGTTCTTCCTATGGTCTTACACAAAAGCAAAGTAAAATTTCCATTATTTGCATCTACCAAAACCCATTCTTATTGACCCTCTAACCTCACCTGATCTCCAATTAGTAAAGACTGGGTATGCTGCACTCAATATGCCAATAAATTAGGAAAACTCAGCAGTGGCCACAGTCCTGGAAAAGGTCAGTTTTCATTCCAATCCCAAAGAAAGGCAATCTCAAAGAATGCTCAAACTACCGCACAACTGCACTCATCTCACACACTAGTAAACTAATGCTTAAAATTCTCCAAGCCAGGCTTTAGCAATTCGTGAACCATGAACTTTCAGATGTTCAAGCTGGTTTTAGAAAAGGCAGAGGAACCAGAGATCAAATGGCCAACATCCGCTGGATCATGGAAAAAGCAAGAGAGTTCCAGAAAAACATNAAGAGTCGGACATGACCGCGCAACTGAACTGAACTGAAAGGAGACTGTATGTACCCTTTCCTGGCCATCTTGAGAAGCATATCCTAAAACCTATATAATATTTCCTTGGCAATTTAGTGGCATCAAGGTCATTTGTAGTTAAGGCTAGAGGCACAGCCAAGGCTATAGATAAGACATACTGGATCGATCCACTTGGCCTGAAGCACCATATATAATGAGGAAGTCTCCCGATCTTAATGTCCATGTAGGCATGTACCAAGAACAGGAAATAATGGTATCCTCGGGGCTACAGAGATGTGGCGTTTCTTCAGAATTCAGGCTCTTGTACAGAGAAGGCTTCATGCCCCACACCAGCAATGGAAATGTGTGATGGAGTTCAGTTTTGCCAACATCCTTGCTATTGCCCGTCTCTGCTGGTCCTCCTTACTAGTTTTCCTCTCTTAGCCTGCTGCTCATCACTCCTACCATGAGTTTTTTTTTAGATACTATTTTTTGTTGTTTTTTGGCTGCTGGGCATGTCAGATCTTAGTTTCCCGACCAAGAATCAAACCCGTGACCCCTGCAGTGGAGTCTTATACCACTGGACCCTAGGAAGCCCCACTCCTACCCACTGCTTTTAATCAACCCACCACTAATGCATCCATTTTCTGCTCTTCACTGATCTTCTTGCCTAGATATTCTCTATTCCCTGATACCCATAAAAACACACGAAAGTTTGCATTATTATCTCACCTCTTCCAGCTTCTTTCCCTTCAGTTCCACTGAAGAGGCCCTTCCGGTTTCATCACTCTCTCATTTGTCTCTCCTGATTTTTCACTTTTCTCAAGTTTCTCAGAAAATGGCCAATGAAACTTCTGCAGACAATCAACCAACTGCAGTATTCATTTCTTTCCATGAAGGGAAAAAATGCATATACTCCATGCTCTGTGGTTAACTTTCCAGCAGTTATTAACTATATACACTGACCACTCTATACCTTTACAACCAAAGAGACAGTCCAGGAAATTCAGTCCAATGTCCCCCAAAAGGTCTGTAGAAGGTGTGGGTTCATTTTATCAGGCCTTTGAAATAACAAAACTACATTTTGGTCAATACATCCTAGAATTCAATTTTTTCACTAATTCTTCTCAGCTTTACGAATTAGCAAACCTTACTAAAACCTTCATTGGGAAAGACTCTCTTATGAAGGAAAGTCTACTTGTAACAATTTTTAAAGACATGAGGGGTCTTTCTTGGTGATCCAGCGATTGGGACTTGAAGGCCTGGGTTCAATCCCTGGTCAGGGAACTAAGATTCCACAAGCCACGTGGTGCAGACAAAAGGAGGTTAAAAAAAAAAAATCTTGGGTTTAAATAATAAATATATTACCAAATTTTTATTAATACTGAAATGTTTATTAAATCTGGCAGAGTGGTTGGTTTTATAACACATGTATGAAGAAAGATGTTTATTACCTGTGCTACACAGGATGGGTTTCCTTGGTGGATCAGTGGTAAAGAATCTGCCTGCCAATGCAAGAGATGCAAGTTCGATCCCTGATCCGAAAAGGTCTCCTGCAGAAGGAAACGGCAACCCATTCCAGTACTCTTGCTGGAAAAATGTCACGGACAGAGGAGCCTGGCGGGCTACAGACCATGGGGTCGCAACCGTCTGACATGATTTATCAACTGAGCGCCAACGCACACACACACCTTTTTGCTCTCACTGCATTTCACACTTTCACAACTGTTATCCCAGCTCCGCTGCAGTCATTTAATAACCCATCTTTGTCTAGTCAGCCTTGGTTTAATTTCAACCAGCTTTTAAGGCATCACTTCAGGTTTTAAAACAAAGAGGAAAAAAAGGTGTACAAATTATTTTGCAAAATATAACCCACAAAATGGAAAACATCCCACTCCAGTCGAAATACAATTCAAAGAAAATATATTCATTCACTACATATAATTTATTGTACACTCTTGACAGGTTTATAGTTAAGAACAAAGTCACGCGTGCATGCACAGGTGCACGCACATACACACAAACAACTAAAAAGGTTAAGTGTGGAAAAGCCCACAAAAAAGGATCCAACAAGAGCTACCAGAATTCCAAAAGTACATGCTGGCTTCCATCTGGGCAGCTGCACAGAAACATTCGGAATCCGGACTCTGAAAAGCAGGTAGAAGTTCATGAACAGGAGGAGTAAGGAAGAGTGAACAACGGAAGAAAGATCACTCCAGGCAGAGAACCGCATTCAACAACCACTGAAACCACTGAATGTCTTGCACGAACAAAAGGACACAGAAGCAGAGAGAAGCAGCTGAGTGCAGGCGTGTCTGAGACACAGAAAGTCATTCTGGGCAGTCTGATTCCAGGGTCTCTACTATGAGAACACCTCCCTGAGGCTATAGTCTGTATTTTGTTTTTAGACTAAATAATTTCACTTTTAGAGGTAGGGAGACCACTATTAGCTCTTAGATTTATAACTAAAAAGAGAATGTAGAAAGAGAAGAGAATCCCCCCCCCCAAAAAAAAATACATTATCCCTCAAAAATACTGGAGTACCTGAATATTTTAATTCATTCAATAAGTAAGTATTAGTGTTTATGTGCAGGCTCTGTTCTAGGTGCTGGAGATATAAAAGTGAGCAGAAAAGATCTCTGTCTTCATGGTGCTGCCACTCAAACAGGAGTAGGCAAACAAGAAATATCAGAAATGAAAATACCTCCAGAATGGGAGATGGTGATAAACACTATGACATCAGGCCCAAGTAGAGCAGGCTAACAGGGTCAGAAGAGGCGTGGAGGAGATTGGATCGTTGGTTTAAAGGTAGAAGGGAAGGTTTCATTGAGAAGGTGATATCTGAGTAAAGACTACTAGGAAGGAAGAAGGCTTAGCCAAATGGACATCTGGGGAAGAGCATTCAAGAAGAGGAGATAAAGGTCAAGGCCGTAAGGCCAAGCATGCTTAAGGAATCGAGTTCAAGGAGAAAGAGAGTGCAGCTAGAAAGGAGGGAGGGAGAGAGAGACAAAACATGGGGAGAGAGGAGAGGTGAAAGGCGGCAGGAGGCAGGTGGTCAAAGGCCTTGTCAACCACAGGAAGGATTTTGTGTTTTCATCTGAAGATATTGGAGGGATCTGGGCAAAGGATCACATGATCTGACTAGAGCTGTTCAGGTTCCCTGGCTGCTCTTTAAGATACAATTATAGGGGAGTTCAGTTCAGTTCAGTCACTCAGTCGTGTCCGACTCTTTGCGACCCCATGAATCGCAGCACGCCAGGCCTCCCTGTCCATCACCAACTCCCGGAGTTCACTCAGACTCACATCCATTGAGTCCGTGATGCCATCCAGCCATCTCATCCTCGGTCGTCCCCTTCCCCTCCTGCCCCCAATCCCTCCCAGCATCAGGGTCTTTTCCAATGAGTCAACTCTTCACATCAGGTGGCCAAAGTACTGGAGCTTCAGTTTGAGCATCATTCCTTCCAAAGAAATCCCAGGGTTGATCTCCTTCAGAGTGAACTGGTTGGATCTCCTTGCAGTCGAAGGGACTTTCAAGAGTCTTCTCCAACACCACAGTTCAAAAGCATCAATTCTTTGGCACTCAGCCTTCTTCACAGTCCAACTCACACATCCATACATGACCACAGGAAAAACCATAGCCTTGACTAGACGGACCTTAGTCGGCAAAGTAATGTCTCTGCTTTTGAATATACTATCTAGGTTGGTCATAACTTTTCTTCCAAGGAGTAAGCGCCTTTTAATTTCATGGCTGCAGTCACCATCTGCAGTGATTTTGGAGCCCAAAAAAACAAAGTCTGACACTGTTTCTACTGTTTCCCCATCTATTTCCCAAATTGAGTGCAGCACTTTCACAGCATCATCTTTCAGGATTTGAAACAGCTCAACTGGAATTCCATCACCTCCACTAGCTTTGTTCGTAGTGATGCTTTCTAAGGCCCACTTGACTTCACATTCCAAGATGTCTGGCTCTAGATTAGTTATCACATCATCATGATTATCTGGGTCGTGAAGATCTTTTTTGTACAGTTCTTCCGTGTATTCTTGCCACCTCTTCTTAATATCTTCTGCTTCTGTTAGGTCCAGACCATTTCTGTCCTTTATCGAGCCCATCTTTGTATGAAATGTTCCCTTGGTATCTCTAATTTTCTTGAAGAGATCTCTAGTCTTTCCCATTCTGTTCTTTTCCTCTATTTCTTTATATTGATCGCTGAAGAAGGCTTTCTTATCTCTCCTTGCTATTCTTTGGAACTCTGCATTCAGATGCTTATATCTTTCCTTTTCTCCTTTGCTTTTTATAGGGGAAGCAAGATGGAATCAAGTGACAGGAGGCTGTTATTATATCAAGACAAGAGATTCTGGTAGCTTACACCAGAGTGATAGAAGAAACTGGATTCTGGGTATTTTGAAGTTAAAGTCAACAAGGTCTCCTTACAGACTGTACGTGGGTGCCAGAAGAAGAGTCAAAGATGACCTAAGGTTTTTACAAATGTCACTGAAAAGTTGCATGCTGCTAAGTCACTTCAGTCGTGTCCGACCCTCAGCGACCCCATGGACTGCAGCCCATCAGACTCCTCCGTCCATGGGATTTTCCAGGCAAGAGTACTGGAGTGGGGTGCCATTGCCTTCTCCAGAAAAGTTGCATAGGACCAGATTTTTCTAAGTCCATCATAGCTTAGGTTCACTAATGAGAACCATAGTTTGGTAAACCATGATTTTGGTAAATCTTTCCATAAAGCAAGGAATTCTCCTGCAGTAGCATGAATCACCTTGTAACTAATCTATTCACAGCTTCAGATGTCCAATAGTTTATTTGCTGAGTGACCTACATTATTTCGTGGTTTCAACAGTCCCCTTTTATCAAATAAGAACAATGTGTACAAATAAAGATGCCCTAAATATGTGTTCCTTGATACCCATAAAAACACACAAAAGGTTACATGAGACCCTCATTATCATCTTCCTGTCATAATAATCCCAAAAAGTTATTGGCCCTATTTAATAGATGAAGGAAGTTATGCCCAGAGGTTAGCAATCTTTGCCCAAGGTCAAACAGCTTAGCAAGTAGCAAAGCTCACATTGCACTGACCCCAAAGCCAAACTTCCCCTTAGCGCTACTGTTACCCACTGTCACACTCTTGAGAGGCAGTAATGGTTCAAAACCTTTTTTTAAGACTTTCTTCTTTTCTTGCCTTTCCTCTCTTTCAGCAATGATGACATCATTTAACTGGAAATAACTTCATTAACACCCGTAAGGATAACTTTTCAGAAACTAGATAGTGTCCCTGGAACTGCCAGTTAAGAGACTGGGCAAACGCGTTGTTTCACCAGACAAAATCAGAAAGAAAACAAAGCATTCCCTCTCAGACTGACATGAGGCAGGCTTCTCAACTATCACACCTCAGTTCTATGGAGTGACCTCGAGAAAGCAATGACCTGGTTTCCAGGTTCATTCAACAACCTCATCAGCCGGTCCCTGATTAAGAGTAGCACTTCCCACATTCCCCAGGGAGACATAGTCTTTGAAAGATGATAAGCAGAAAGTGCACAGAAATGGCCTCCCTGACTGCTGCTGCTGCTGCTGCTAAGTCACTTCAGTTGTGTCCGACTCTGTGCAACCCCATAGACGGCAGCCCACCAGGCTCCCCTATCCCTGGGATTCTCCAGGCAAGAACACTAGAGTGGGTTGCCATTTCCTTCTCCAATCATGAAAGTGAAAAGTGAAAGTGAAATCGCTCAGTCGTGTCCGACCCTTAGCGACCCCATGGACTGCAGCCCACCAGGCTCCTCCGTCCATGGGATTCTCCAGGCAAGAGTCCTGGAGTGGGGTGCCATTGCCTTCTCTGGGCCTCCCTGACTATAAAGTATGATTTTGCCTTTTTAAAGGCAATTTTAATGGAAATTATCTGAATAATTTGCACTGATCTATCTTTGGAAAGATCACAGAAGCAAAAATTTCTGTTGAAAGGTTGCAACTCAGGGATGTCCCTGGTGGTTCAGTGGCTAAGACTCCACGCTTCCAATGCAGGGGACCCAGGTTCGATCCCTGGTTAGGGAACTAGATCCCACGTGCAGCAACTGAGAGTGTGCATGCTGCAACTAAAGATCCTGCGTGCCACAACTAAGACCTGGTACAGCCAAATAAATGAAAAGTAAAACTGCAACTCAGCATTACCCTTCTGCTTAAAATCCCCACGATTGTTTTCCATGTTCTTAAACTGCCCTGCTCACCGGCCCCTTCACCCCGCTCCACTCCCATCTTAATCAGGCCTACGCTTTTTTGGCTCCAGGCACTCAGGTCGTATTTCAAGGGGACCCTGCTCCTTCCCAGCTCAGGAGCCTGGAACCTGCTGATCCCTGCGCTCTGACTGCTACTCTTTTGGCTCCAGGCACTCAGGTCGTATTTCAAGGGGACCCTGCTCCTTCCCAGCTCACGAGCCTGGCACCTGCTGATCCCTGCGCTCTGACTGCTACTCCTCACTTCCCTTCAGATCCCAGGTCAGACATCAGTCTGACCTTCCTGCACAAGGCGCCTCAGAACCAAGTGCTTCTGCTTTTCTACCACTTTACAGGGCAGTTTGTTCTTCGTTCCTGCTGGCCATCCCCCTGGTCCCTGGCCAGAACTCAAGAGGATTTGGGCAGTGGATGGACAAATGAATAGTGTTGAATCACACTCTCCACCCACCCTCCCTGCCTTAATCACCATCTATTCCAGAAGGCAGAGATACAAATTGCTATAATATTTCAGTATTTTTCTTTTAATGATAGATGAGCAGAAGAGAAATGGAATGAAGGATCTATGCTACAGACTGAATGCCTATGTTAGGAACAAAATATATATGTTGAAATCCTAACCCCTGAATGTGATGGTATTGGGGGTGGGGGTCTTTGGGAGGTGATTAGGTCATGACGGTGGAGCCCTAACAAATGCTATCTGTGCCCTTACAAGACACCCCAGAGAGTTCCCCCTGGCCCCTTCTGTCATGGAAAGATAGAGTAAGAAGACAGCTATCTATAAACCAGGAAGCAGTTACTCACCAGATCAGAATCTGCCAGCACCTTGATCTGACTTCCCAGACTTCAGAACTGAGTGAAATGTTTGTTGTTTAAGCCACTGAGTATTTTGGTATAGCAGCCCAAAGACACACTATTAAATGTCTTTTAACTCATCTTTTACCTACAAATGAGTTTAAAGACAATAGAATTGACTTATTCAAATCCACTTACCCATATATTCTATTCACTAAATTTTTCAATAATTTTTTTCTGAAACCGAAAGAAATAAATTCCTCAACCAACAAAAATAAACAGAAAATAGGTTTTGAAGCTCAACACTCTCAATTGCAGTAGTAAAGGTAATCTGAGTTTTCTGAAGATGGAGTCAACCAGCTATTAATTTTTTCTTTCTAAGCCTTATATTGTCAATTAGCTAAAGTGATAGGTACATAATGCTACTAAGGTTAACAGCATTACTAGTTGAGTTCAGCTGCTCAGTCGTGTCCGACTCTTTGCGACCCCATGAACCACAGCATGCCAGGCTCCCTGTCCATCACCAACTCCCGGAGTTTACCCAAACTCATCACTGAGTCAGTGATGCCATCCAACCATCTCATCCTCTGTTGGCCCCTTCTCCTCCTGCCTTCAATCCTTCCCAGCACCAGGGTCTTTTCAAATGAGTCAGCGCTTCGCATAAAGTGGCCCAAATATTGGAGTTTCAGCCTCGACATCAGTCCCTCCAATGAACACCCAGGACTGATCTCCTTTAGGATGGACTGTTTGGATCTCCTTGAAGTCCAAGGGACTCTCAAGAGTCTTCTCCAATACCACAGTTAAAAAGCATCAATTCTTCTACACTCACTTTCTTCATAGTCCAACTCTCACATCCATACATGACTACTGGACTAGAAACAATGTTATCAAGCATTTTTACACAAAGGCACTGCGCCATCTGCTTTACATAGAGCAAGTCCTCTCATTTACCCTTTACAACAATGCTATGAAACAGGCACCAGTATTATCCCGATTTTGCAGATGAGGAAAGTGAGATTCACAGATATCTACTACTTTACTCAGTGCTACACTCTAGTACGTACACAGGAGGAGCTAGACTCCAAGTCTAGGTTTGAGTCTCTGAGGTCTCACATTTGACCCTTTAGAGGAAACTTAATGTTGCACAGAAAGGAAGAACAAGGGGGAAAAAAAGAGAAAAAAAACACGAAGCAGGAGACAATGGAGACCAGTGTAAGGTTGGAGGAAACAGCTCAGAGTTCAGAGGCTGAATATCTAATTCCAGAAAACCATCCTCTCTTTTTTTCCTCCAAATAAGACTAGGGCATGCTTTTAGGTCCCATCCTCCAGCTGCACCTGCCATCTCTTACATAGCTGGAGCCTGAGTGCTTTAAGGTTGCCCCTGAGCTTCCCAGATGGCTCAGCAGGTAAAGAATCTGCCTGCAATGTGAGAGACACGGAGATGCATTTTCAATCCCTGGGTCGGGAAGATTCCCTGGAGAAGGAAATGGCAACTCACTCTAGTATGCTTGCCCGAAAAATCCCATGGACAGAGGAGTCTGGCAGGCTACAGTCCATGGGGTCGCACAGAGGCGGACACAACTCCCATCTGGAGACTGTGTTCATTTAGGCCTACAGACTTCTTTTTCAGAGCTGAAATGCAAAATGAATAAATATTCTTAAGAATTTTTATGACTAAGTTCATCTGTTTCTCTGCCTTCTACCACCTGCCCTGCTCTAAAAAAAAAAAAAAAATACCCAGCACTACTTTCATTTTCACTCCAGTCAAAGTGCCAGGTTTATCACTCTGGCATTCTCAAATGGGTTTAGCGGCTCTCTGGAGGTTCAGCCTGGTTAAGTGGAACAAACTCCCTGTTGACATTCAGGAAACTGATAGGCCTGATCACCTTTGTTAGCCATCTTCTTTTCGTAACTTGCTACAGAGATCTTCAAACAACTTGAAACTCTACTTTCACAGGACTCTTTGCTTTTGGAAGGAATGCGGAACCTATCACATGACAATGGCAGGCAAGCGAGACTTACCTACTAAACTGGCTAAACTCACCTGCTAGAGACCTAGCGAAATCAGAGTAATTTACTTGTGTGGGACTGTGACTGGAGAGAAGGGATGACCCAGCTCTTGATTAGGAGATGAAGGAGATAAGTTAGAGGATGGCCCAGGTAACGGGTAGTCTTCAAAACCCACTAGACTAAGGAATCTATGGTTTGGAGTATTTTTATGGACTGCAAAGTCCAACTGTATTTCAGGGATTTTCCAAGCTTTTAAGTTTAGAAGAACTGGTATCTGATCAATGTGCCAATACTGTGGGAAAAAACAAAAAAGGAGGACCCACAGTCCCTGCCTCTCAGATTCTAAAATCTAAAGGTCAGGGGCGGGGGGAGCAGGAATTAAACATACTCACATGCAGAGACTTAAGCATGACAAGTATAAAAATATACCACCAACTCAACACACATTATTATATAATACTTAAAATAATTGGTTAAGGAGAGGAAGATGTTAAACAAACATCAGTATTAGAAAGCAGACAATGCCTCCCTAGTGAAAGCAAGACCCCCTAAAACCAAGCTCCCTTACTGAGTTTATGATTAACCTCTTTATCCAAAACTTTATTTCGTTTCTGGTCCCTTCTACCTCAATCCTGTGCTAACTGAACACCAATCAACCAGAGTCAGAAGACTACAACCACTATTGTTAACATCATTAATACACTGAAACTGCTGTTGTCAATATCATTAATGTACAAACTCAAGTTGTTCCTCCAGGGCGAGGAGAGCTCACAGACTCCTGTGCCATGGACCACCTGGCCTGAGAATCATAAACCAGACACCCTGACTCCCGAAACTGAGATTAGGAAATGTCACTAGATGATGATTAATCCCAGCCACTTAAAAAAAACAAACAAACAAACAAACAGAAAAACTCCAAACACAAAGTCAGAGTTGGTCTGAGACTTGTCTCCCACCCCCGTCTGCTGCTTCCTTGTTGAGTTGCTTCAGTCGCCTCCGATTCTTCATGTCTCTGTGGGCTGCAGCCTGCCGGGCTCCTCTGTGCATGGGATTCTCCAGGCAAGAATACGGGAGTGGGTTGCTATGCTCTCCTCCAGGAGATCTTCCCGACCCAGGGATCGAACCCACATCTTTTACGTCTCCAGCATTGGCAGGCAGGTTCCTTGCCCCCAGGGCCGCCTGGGAAGCCCCAGATAAACCATTGTGCTGCAAACACCAGCTGTCAGTTTGGCTTTCAGGGCCACAGGCACAGGAGCCCTGGCATGGTTACCCTAATATTCGGTTGAACCAAGCACCTGTTTTTAATTACAACTAACCCTAATTACTCAAGTATCATGTCTGCTGCTTTGTTTTCCAAATCATTTCAGTTTTTGTTTTCTAAAGACTCCCTGAATTTGGAGAGATAAAGGACAAAGTATTTTAAGATTCAGGCCATCACATGTAAGTAATGTTACAAACAACAACTTGTTCATTTCTTCTACTTAAGTATTTAAAAAAGAGAAATTTCCCAACAAGTAAACTGGATAATATTTCACTTTACGATCCTCTCTGCTAGATTACCAGTGTTCGAGTTCAAATTTCATTTCTAATCTTTTAAACACTGCCCTTAATTTATCAAAATCCTTCCTCTGAGGTCAAATCTTTTCAATATAAATATTACTCATGAAATGACAAGGTCACAACACTTGGCTTTTACTATGGATTATTATATAGATGACTTAGATCATTTAAGTTACCAGCCACTGTCATCAATTTTAGATAGTTTAAAAAAATTATTACCATAAGTCTTTAATTACAAACTATAAAACTTACTCATCTTCATATGATTTTCTAAGACACTGGAGTCTTATTCCACTATTTCAAAAGTCAATGAGTTTTCCAAATCAGACAACCAAGAACTCAGGCTTATCAACAGTTAAATTATAATCTTGATTATAACAACATTGAGCACTTCACTTGCTTTTTCAATGATGAAAAAACAGTAAGTTTTAAAAATATTTATCATGTTAATAGATGCTTATTCATTCCTACTTGAGATGTTTTTTGTTGTAGTTCCAAAAGGTTAATTTATGTTTTTCCTACTAAGTTGTTGAAATGTTTGAGTGAATAAAGTTAAGAATATGGAGTAACATTATTTATATACCTTATTTGAGCCTAGCCTGAAAGCAACCCCTAACCAGCCCAAAATTCAACAAAGTGCTCTGTGAATTATATATAAAACCAATCATAATTTTACAAATCAATAATAAAATAGCAGAATGAATAATTGGAGAATGGCAATATCACTTGGTTTAAAAAAAATAAAGGCTAATAAAAACAAAACATCGGGAAAGAAATCAACAAAAAAGGCAGAAATGGAAAAAAGCAAAACTTTCCTGCGGAATTTTCCAAGCTTCTCTAGTCTGACCTTTCCCTTAATTTCTTCAGAATTCTCGCCTAGAGGGAATAGTAAACCAGACACCCTAACTGGCGAAAGTAGGTTTGTTTAGCTCACTGTCTGTGGGAATACTCTTCCTTGCAAATCTCCTTCTGCAGAAGGCATTTCTGACTTCTACATGAAGAGTTACCATCTTGAAGAAACAATAATTCTTGCTAGTCATTAGGACTCCAGGACAGTTTAGCCAAGAATTAAAAAAAAAAAAAAAAAAAGATTTTTAAATTATATGAAATAGGCCGAATCCAAGGTTCCAAAGAGCAGAAAGACTTCTGAAATTCTGTCCTTTCTCAGACCCCCAAAAGGCAACAGAATGCTGTTCATCCTGAGCACAGGGCCTGTATTCAAGCCAAAGACTTTTTGTTTCAGAAACTCTCCTAAGAGGTAGCCTGTGACTGAGGAAGCAACCAGCAAGACAACTAACTCCCTGGACCTGGAATGGCTTAAAAGGCATAAGCCCCAGCGAGTTGAGGCCAGATTTCTCCCGCACCCAAGCGGCACTTTAGATTCGCTGAGTTAAGCCAGCAGTGTGTTTAGTATTTAAAAACTCTACTACAAGTCTAAGCAAGCCAGGCGACGTAACGGGGGACAAGCGGGTACGCAAGACGCAGGAGCCTCAGGAGAGGGGAGCTGGGGACGCGAAGGCCAAGCGCCGGGCCCGAAAATGGTCAGCGCGAGCCAGGCCAGGCCCAGAGCCGCGCGAGCCGCAGCAGGAGTCCGGGGGCGGGCGGCGCGGGATCCGACTCACCTGCCCATTCACCGAGCCTCGGTCCGACCCCCGACTCGTTACCCAAACCCCAGACGCGAACGGCCGTGAAGAGAAAGTACAAGGTACGCAGGGCCAGGTAGGCCACGGTGCCCGCGCCCACCCAGTACAGGAAACCGGCGGCAGGCAAAACGCTCTCCATGGCTTTCAACCAGGCTCAACTCACTACCTTCGTGAATGAAAAAAAACGTATGAATGAATCCAGGAAGAGGCGCGGCGGTGACGGTGAGGCCGACAGTAATGGGCGCTGCGCCCGCCCCCCAAACCGCGTCTGCGGCGCCGCATTGAGCCTAAGCCCCGCCCACAGCACCACATCCGTGCCGCCATTGGTGACCTATCGTTCGTTCCTGCGAGCAGTGCGTCAATCATTGGCTGACTCTAGCTCCACTGCCCCGCCCACGACCCCCCCTTCACCCACCAGACCGCGTATCCTTTCTAAGGCTGCGGATCGCTCACTTGCAAATCAAACTTCAGCCTCGCCCAACGCGTCACCACGCCCCCAAGATTCCTCCGCGTGAGGGGAGGCGTTCAGTTCAGTTCAGGACTTCTCACCCCATCAAATCGCCCACTTCTCTCATTGGCTGGAGGAGTCCTCGCGACTACGGGAGGCTGTGCTCCGATTGGCCAATCAGACCCAGTCTGGTCTGAGCTCGGGTTTGAGGACCGAAAGGAGAGACGCCGCTCGTGAATGACAAGCTTGTAGTAGTAAATTGAGGCTGAGCCGTGGTTTTGTTTTCACATCTTTATTAAACAACTCGGTATCATTGTCAAATGCGCTGTCCTTGTTCCCGGAAGCTTTTCCGAATAAACGCTTGCTTCTCCTGTTTCCATGCGACCGCACGACACAGCTTCGCTGCGGTTACACATCCGTATGTGAAGCGAAGTCGCTCAGTCGAGTCCGACTCTTTGCAACCCCGTGGACTGTAGCCTACCAGGCTGCTCTATCCATGAGATTCTCCAGGCAAGAATACTGGAGTGGGTAACTGCTACTGCTAAGTCACTTCAGTCGTGTCCGACTCTGTGCGACCCCATAGACGGCAGCCCACCAGGCTCCCCCGTCCCTGGGATTCTCCAGGCAAGAACACTGGAGTGGGTTATTTCCTTCTCCAGTGCATGCAAGTGCCTGCCTCAACTCACAGGCCAGGAAGGTAAATAAAAACTGCAACGGGCTAGTGCCCCCCTCCCCGGGGGCCAATTCCCACCCCAGCCCCCACCCCGAGGCACCTGCAGAGGCCACTTGGCCACCAAAGCAAAGAGGGCGCGTCCGGTCCCCACCCGGCTCCCAGGCTGTCACTCAGGGGAAGAACAGTCATTTAAGGCCTAGATACATTTTCTCTGAACTAGGAAAGCCTTCAAAGAGAACCAGAAAGGGCTGTTTAATCTCCATCTTCAGGCAAATAGTTCAGGCAGCAGGAAGAGCCACCAGAAGCAGGAGGCAAGCCACCAAAAATGTGGAAAGACAGGGAGAGGGAGAGAGGAGAGAGGCAGGAGGGACAGCCATCGATCAGAGGGCTGGGGATGGGGAGGGCGACCGGCTTCCCGACTCCGACAGAGCCCTCTGCCCGGGGCCCAACAGTCACATGGGCTGGAGTGGGTAAAGGGCCTTCTAAATGCCAGATCTCCGTCAGGCGCCCAGCATTAAACCACAAAGTGCCCAGGGTCCTGGATGAAGTTCAAGGCAAATAAACCTCAACGAGTGGAATGATTATAATACACAATGGCATGAGGACTATAAAATGAATCAAAATATTATGGGAACATGGATTGATGAACAATGAGACGGGGGAAAGGCTCCATGTTTTAACGGGATTTAAAGGACTGTTGAGATTTTTCTTTTACTTTCTTTTTGTATTTCCCGGTTTTTTTGGTGTGTGTGTTGGAGGGGGGAGGAGGGTGTAAAAAAAAGTGTGCAGTCCAAAGAAGGGTACGAAAACCACCTCGGTGAACAGAGTAGAACCACAAAGTTTAAGAAATTGTGTGATGCTGTCCAGTGATTCACACGCATTTTTGTTTCTTTTTCTGGCAGGGATTTGGAAATCATATAAGATACCTGAAGTTTTTCCTGATCCAGTGCATGCTAAGCCCCTTCAGTGGCGTCTGACTCTTTTAGACCCTATGTATTGTAGCCCTCCAGACTCTTCCGTCCATGGGATTCTCCAGGCAAGAATACTGGAGTGGGTTGCCATGCCCTCCTTCAGATCTCCTGACCAAGGGATTGATCCACGTCTGTTACACCTCTTAACCAGTAGGGGCTGCTGAATGAAGACTTGAGAGTTTCTTAAAAGGCCGGGACGTAAGGGTAATAATTCTAAAGTTTAACAGTTCAACATATCCTGAAGCTAAAGTCATAATTTTGTAATACTTAGGAAACTTACTGATCCCTACAAAACCTCCTCCTCTTGTATGATCAGTTCAGTTCAGTCGTTCAGTCATGTCTGACTTTTTGCAACCCCATGAATCGGAGCACGCCAGGCCTCCCTGTCCATCACCAACTCCTGGAGTTTATCCAAATTTATGTCTATCGAGTCAGTGATGCCATCCAGCCATCTCAGCCTCTGTCATCCCCTTCTCCTCCTGCCCCCAATCCCTCCCAGCATCAGAGTCTTTTCCAATGAATCAACTCTTCGCATGAGGTGGCCAAAATATTGGAGTTTCAGCTTTAGCATCAGTCCTTCTGAAGAACACCCAGGACTGATCTCCTTTAGAATGGACTGGTTGGATCTCCTTGCACTCCAAGGGACTCTCAAGAGTCTTCTCCAACACCACAGTTCAAAAGCATCAATTCTTCGGTGCTCAGCTTTCTTCACAGTCCAACTTTCACATCCATACATGACCACTACAAAAACCATAGCCTTGACTAGATGGACCTTTGTTGGCAAAGTAATGTCTCTGCTTTTGAAGATGCTAACTAGGTTGGTCATAACTTTCAAGGAGTAAGCATTTTTTAATTTCATGGCTGCAGTGACCATCTGCAGTGATTTTGGAGCCCCTCCAAAATAAAATCTGACACTGTTTCCACTGTTTCCCCATCTATTTCCCATGAAGTGATGGGACCAGATGCCCTGATCTTCATTTTCTGAATGTTGAGCTTTAAGCCAAATTTTTCACTCTCCTCTTTTACTTGCATCTAGAGGCTTTTGAGTTCCTCTTCACTTTCTGCCATAACGGTGGTGTCATCTGCATATCTGAGGTTATTGATATTTCTCCAAGCAATCTTGATTCCGCTTGTGCTTCTTCCACGCCAGCATTTCTCATGGTGTACTCTGCATGTAAGTTAAATAAGCAGGGTGACAATATACAGCCTTGATGTACTCCTTTTCCTATTTGGAACCAGTCTGTGGTTCCATGTCCAGTTCTAACTGTTGCTTCCTGACCTGCATATAGGTTTCTCAAGAGGCAGGTCAGGTGGTCTGGTATTCCCATCTCTTTCAGAATTTTCCACAGTTTATTGTGATCCACACAGTCAAAGGCTTTGGCGTAGTCAATAAAGCAGAAATAGATGTTTTTCTGGAACTCTTGCTTTTTCCATGATCCAGCAGATGTTGGCAATTTGATCTCTGATTCCTCTCCCTTTTCTAAAACCAGCTTGAACATCTGCAAGTTCACGGTTCATGTGTTGCTGAAGCCTGGCTTGGAGAATTTTGAGCATGACTTTACTAGCATGTGAAATGAGTGCAATTGTGTGGTAGTTTGAGCATTCTTTGGCATTGTCTTTCTTTGGGATTGGAATGAAAACTGACCTTTTCCAGGACTGTGGCCACTGTTGAGTTTTCCAAATTTGCTGGCATATTGAGTGCAGCACTTTAAAGCATCATCTTCCAGGATCTGAAATAGCTCAACTGGAATTCCATCACCTCCACTAGCTTGGTTCGTAGTGATGCTTTCTAAGGCCCACTTGACTTCACATTCCAGGATGTCTGGCTTTAGGTGAGTGATCACACCATTGTGATTATCTGGGTCGTGAAGATCTTTTTTGTACAGTTCTTCTGTGTATTCTTGCCACCTCTTCTTAATATCTTCTGCTTCTGTTAGGTCCATACCATTTCTGTCCTTTATCGAGCCCATCTTTGCATGAAATGTTCCCTTGGTATCTCTAATTTTCTTGAAGAGATCGCTAGTCTTTCCCATTCTGTTCTTTTCCTCTATTTCTTTGCATTGATCGCTGAGGAAGGCTTTCTTATCTCTCCTTGCTATTCTTTGGAACTCTGCATTCAGAGGCTTGTATCTTTCCTTTCCTCCATTGCTTTTCGCCTCTCTTCTTTTCACAGCTATTTGTAAGGCCTCCCCAGACAGCCATTTTGCTTTTTTGCATTTCTTTGCAATGGGGATGGTCTTGATCCCTGTCTCCTGTACAATGTCACGAACCTCCGTCCATAGTTCATCAGGCACTCTATCTATCAGATCTAGTTCCTTAAATCTATTTCTCACTTCCACTGTATAATCATAAGGGATTTGATTTAGGTCATATCTGAATGGTCTAGTGGTTTTCCCTACTTTCTTCAATTTGAGTCTGAATTTGGCAATAAGGAGTTCATGATCTGAGCCACAGTCCGCTCCCGGTCTTGGTTTTGCTGACTGTATAGAGCTTTTCCATCTTTGATTAATTAGATATAATCTTGTACTAGATTATATATTATTTCTCCACTCCCTCTTACAGGATTAATTACTGTTCTTCATAAACTGTCAGCTGCCCAACAGAGTGTGAGTTAAGCTGGCATCATATTTTATTTTAATTGAATCTGATAACTTTGGTTGGAGATGTCTGTTCAATTCAACTGAAGCCTCACCACTCTCTCCTACCTCACCTTCCTCTTCTTTCTCTCTTGTCAAAATCTTTACCTACAGAAGAGCCCCAGATGGCCCTCCACATATGCAATTCCATCCTTCTTAGAATAGGGTAGAAGGAGGAGAAGAGAGTTATATAAGCTAAAAATACATATCTTGCTGCATTTATATATGTGTATATTTTATGCATATATAACTCACAATTTATGATTATTGGAAATACTGTATTATGAATCTATAGGACATAGAACAGTACCTGGAACTTAGAGATACTTAATTATCTAACAGTAAGTAGAGGGAAAGATTCATTCATTCAACTAACACTATTCTGGGAATTCCCTGGCAGTCCAGTATTTAGGATTGACCGGTTAGATCTCCTTGCAGTCCAAGGGACTTTCAAGAGTCTTTTTCAGCACCACAGTTCAAAAGCATCAATTCTTCAGCACTCAGCATTCTTTGTGGTACAACTTTCATATCCGTACATGACTACTGGAAGAACCATAGCTTTGACTATATGGACCTTTATAGGTGAAGTGATATCTCTGCTTTTTAACATGATGACTAAGTTTGTCATAACTTACACAGATATACCCAACTGAATGCAGAGTTTTAGAGAATTGCAAGAAGAGATAAGTAGGTCTTCTCAAATGAACAATGCAAAGAAATAAAGGAAAACAATAGAATGGGAGAGACTAGAGATCTCTTGGAGCTTCCCTGGTGACTCAGCAGTGAAGAATCTGCCTGCAATGCAGGAGCTACAGGAGACTCGAGTTTGATCCCTGGGTTGGGAAGATCCTTGGAGGAGGAATTGGCAACCCACCCCAGTATTCTCTCCTGGAGAATCCCATGGACAAAGAAACCTGGCAGGCTATAGACAATGGGGTTGCAAAGAGTTGGACATGACTGAATCAACCTAGCACATGTGAACGCAGAGATCTCTTCAAGAAAATTGGAGATATCAAGGATTTCATAAAAGGAGATTTCATGCAAGGATGGGCACAGTGAAGGACAGAAACAAGAAGGACCTAACAGAAGCAGAAGAAATTAAGATGAGGCAGGAATACACAAAAGAACTGTACAAAAAGGTCTTAATGACCCAAAAAACCATGATTGTGTGGTCACTCACCTAGAGCCAGACATCTTGTAGTATAAACTCAAGTGGGCCTTAGGAAGCATTACTGAGAACAAAGCAGGTAGAGGTGATAGAATTCCAGTAGTGCTGTATAAAATCCTAAAAGATAATGCTATTAAAGTGCTGCACTTAATATGTCAGCAAACTTGGAAAACTCAGCAGTAGCCACAGGACTGGAAAGGTCAGTCTTCATTCCAATCCCAAAGAAGAGCAATGTCAAAGAAAGTTCAAACTCCCATACAATTGCACTTATTTCACATGCTAGTAAGGTTATGCTATAAATCCTTCAATCTTGGCTTTAGCAGTACTTGAATTGAGAAATTCCAGATGAACAAGATGGGTTTAGAAAAGGCAGAGGAACCAGAGATCAAATTGCCAACATTCTTTAGATCATAGAGAAAGCAAGAGAATTCCAGAAAAACACATCTGCTTCACTGACCACACTAAAGCCTTTGACTGTGTGGATCACAACAATCAGTGGGAAATTCTTAAACAGGTGGGAATACCAGACCACCTTACCTGTCTCCTGAGAAACTTGTACGCAGGACAAGAAGCAACAGTTAGAACCGGACATGGAACAATACACTGGTTCAAAACTGGGAAAGGAGTATGTCAAGGCTGTATACTGTCACTCAGCTAATTTAACTTATGCAAAGTATATATATATTCAGAGTACATCATTCGAAATGTCAGGCTGTATAAATCACAAGCTGGCAGACTGCCGGGAGAAATATCTGTAACCTCAGATATGCAGGTAACACCACTCTTATGGCAGAAAGCGAAGAGGAACTAAAGAGACTCCTGATGAGGGTCAAAGAGGAGAGTGACAGAGCTGGCTTAAAATTCAACATTTAAAAAGTCAGATCATGGCATTCGGTCCCATCACTTCATGGAAACTTGAAGGGGAAAGAGTGGAAGCAATGACGGATTTTATTTTCTAGGGCTCCAAAATCACTGCAGACAGTGACTGCAGCCGTGAATTTAAAAGACGCTTGTTCCCTTGCTCTTGCTGCCCTCTAACTGATGCAATGCCCTTGGGCTCAGCTCCCAGCTCTCTCTACTTCTCTACATTTAATGGAGTCCCTTGCTTTTTTAGGGAGGGAGAGGGTTATTTGTTTTTGTTCGTTTGATCTTGGATAAACCTTATAGCTTGGGGCACAACCCGAACCTGGGCCACAGTGGTGAAAGCACTGAATACTACCACTAAGCCAACAGGGAACTTCCATGGTCCCTTGTTTATAAATATCAACTGTGAGCAGACAACTTCCAAATGTCTCTGGACATTTATTAATATAAGTGCATATATATGTTTTTTTTCTTGGACTCCAGATACATGTGTGTATATATATATATATATATATATCTTGGCTGCCCTGATGGCTCAGATGGTAAAGAATCTGCCTACAATACAGGAAACTTGGGTTTGATCCCTGGGTCGGCAAGATTCCCTGGAGAATTGCCTGGGGAACTCCATGGAGGGCTATGGGGTTGCAGAGTCGGACACAACTGAGCAACCAACACTTTCACCTGCATATATATAAATACACACACACATATAATCCCCACCAGCCTACTCAACATCTCCACTCAGATATACAATAAAAACAGACAACTCAAACTTACCATGTTCAAGAATTCTACCCAAATACCTTCCTTCTCCTGTTAAAGGCACCACTATACACCCTCTTTCAAAAGCCCCAAATCTAGGTGTCAACCTTGATTTTTTTCCCTTTTTATTGCATTCCCATATCCAATTCTTCCAAGTCTTTTTCATTCCACCTCCAAAATTAACTTGACAGACAACTTCCCCCAGTTCTTCTACTACTGACCTAATCCAAATGACAAACATTCCTTAGCTAGAATATGGCAATACCCTCCTAACTTGTCTCCCTGAAGCCTGTCTTGGGGTTTGCTCTCCATGAAGCAACTAGAATTTGTTTTCAGTAAATTATATAGGATTCTTTTGCCTACATTCCTTTACGAACTTCATATCACATTAAGAGCAAAACCCTCCAATATTAGTTTATCCACCCTAACCTCCCCAGCAGTATCAACCAGGCTCTCCTATGTCCACTTGATTTCAGCCATACCTTTTGCTGTTTCCCAAATAAGTCAAGTTCATTCCAGTCTCAAAGCAGTTCTTCTTCCTATGCCCTCCCCCTGGAACCTTTTACCTCCTGTTTCCCCAAACTCAGTTCTTTACATTATTTAGACTTTTGCTTCCATATAGGGTTGGTTTTCACTGATTGTCCTGCATAAATAAACCACATAGCCTTGTGTCTTTGCCCTGTCACTATTTATCCCATAACCCTAATTTGTTTACCTTTTAACACTTAATGTCTTCAGAGTCATTGATTATTTGACTTTTGTCCATCTTCCCAGTAGAATGTAAGTTCCTGAGGCAGTGACCTTTTCTTGTTCAACATCATATCTTCACCTCAGATGTGCATCTAAGAGTACCTGACACTTAGTAGGTATTCAATAAATACCTGCTGAATGAATGAATGAATGAATGATGAAGGAAGGAAAATAGCAGGAGAAATAGACACTAAGCAAACTTCCAACTGATTATATGGTAAAAATTGTAATAAGTACAAATTAATTTAGCAAAGAGTGGAGTGGAGTGGAGAAGAGGAAAGAGCAACAAATACCTGTTAGTGGTTTTGCTGTGGTTTTGAAGAACACACATACATCCCTCTAGCACCTCCCATAGCACCTGACACAAAATTAAACTCAACTAAAATAATTTTGATTTTGGATTTTTTAAATAAATAAGGACAGATACTATAGAGACATACTTTCCATTGCTGTTAGAAATCACATTAAGTATGTTACTTTAACTCCAGGAATATCGAAAATTGAAACCACCTCATTTTGGTATCCATTCTTTCTCTGTAAAATCTGGGCATGACCCATACAGTTAACAGGAACAATTTGTGTTAACAATGCACACATTTATTCTGATCACCTCAACTTCCTTTAAGGAATATTAACTATCCTAGTGACTAAAAGTAAAAAAATAGAGACTTCGCAGAGTGAAGCGGTACAATTAATTTGTACCCAGAGTTAAGCCCTTTCTAGTTTAGATGACTATACCCTTTTGGGATTGAACAATTATTTGCCCATGGATAAACTTTGTGAACCACTAAAAACACTAATATATACAGGAACCTGTGGTGGTCTACTCCTGTTCAGCAGTACACTGTGCTCCAATTTAATGCAGACCACAGTTCCCCAAGATCGGAGAGCCATACCTCCAAGCATATGAAATAATTAAAAGCTCTCTGAAGAGGGAGCAATACTATAAAACTTTGGGCTTCACTGTCTGGGATATCCGGGACAAGATTCCACTTCTACCTCTTACTAGCTGAATGATCTTGGGTGGATTTAACTACTAAGCATTAGAATTCTACATCTTTAAAATGGGGAAATACTGCTTAAGCAGTGAATGGTGCAAAGATACTAAGTGTTCAGTGAGGTTGGCACTACTCTTATCCTTATTTTAAAGATGAGGAAAGGGAGGCTTAAAACATTTAAGTAACTTTTCTAATGGGCATATAGAAACTAAGGGTAGAACTGAAATTTCAATTAAAAACCTGTAGTTGGGAGAACCATAATCTAAAAGGATACATGCACCCCAGTGTTCATTGCTGGAGGAGGCAATACCAACCCACTCCAATATTCTTGCCTGAAAAATCCCATGGACAAGAGGAGGCTGGCAGGCTAGAGTCCATGGAGTCACAAAGAGTTAGACACAACTGAGCATGCACACACCCAATATTCATTGTAGCATTATTTACAGTAGCAAAGACATGAAAGCAACCTAAATGTTGTGGTACAAACATTCAGTGGAATATTACTCAGCCATAAAAAAGAATGAAATAACGCCATTTGCAGTGATATGGATGGACCTAGACATTATCATTATCGAGCTTCCCTGGTGGCTCAGGGACTTCCTGGTGGCTCAGAGGTTAAAGCGTCTGCCTCCAATGTGGGAGACCTGGGTTCGATCCCTGGGTCGGGAAGATCCCCTGGAGAAGGAAATGGCAACCCACTCCAGTATTCTTGCTTGGAGAATCTCATGGACTGAGGAGCCTGGTGGGCTGCAGTCCGTGGGGTCACAAAGAGTCGGACACGACTGAGTGACTTTACTTACTGGTGGCTCAGATGGTAAAGCGTCTGCCTGTAATCCAGGAGACCCGGGTTCGATCCGTGAGTTGGGAAGACCTCCTGAAGAAAGAAATGGCGACCCACTCCAGTATTCCTCCTGGAGAATCCCAGGGACAGAGGAGCCTGGTAGGCTACAGTCCATGGGGTCGCAAAGAGTTGGACACAATGTCCACATATGAGTGATATGATATTTGTCTTTCTCTGACTTCAGTTAGTATGACAATGTCTGAAGTGAAGTGAAGTGAAGTGAAGTCACTCAATCGTGTCCGACTCTTTGTGACCCGATGGACTCTAGTCAACCAGGCTCTTCTGTCCATGGGAGTCTCCAGGCAAGAATACTGGAGTGGGTTGCCATTTCCTTCTCCCTTCATATGTGGAATCTAATTTTAAAAATAAAGTTACAAATGAACTTATTTACAAAGTAGAAACAGAATTATAGATATGGAGAATAAATTTGTGGTTACCAAAGGAGAAACATGGGGGGTGGTGGATGGAATAAATCAGCAACTTGGGATGAACACACATTACTATGTATAAGATAGATAAGCAACAAGGACCTACTACACAGCACAGGAAACTCTACTCAATATTCTGTAATAATTGATGGGAGAAAAGAATCTAAAATAGAATCAATATCTTTATTAATATATGTGCAACTGAATCACTTTGCTCTACACCTGAAACACAACACTGTAAATCAATTATACTTCAATTAGATTAAAGCATTTAAAATATGCTTAATGAAGAACAGTCTCTAGAAATATTTGGTTGTTACACAGATAACATAGTCAGACACAACCACACTGGATTTCAGTGTCATTTATTTAAAATATTAAGAGCTCAGAACAATTTTTAACATGGAAAAATATGAATCAACCAAACTGTATATCTTAAATATATCAATATTCACATTTAATTTTAAATTCATTTTCAATATTTATGTAAACAGAGTTTCAGGTCAGATTTTCATGGTGAAATCAGGACTAGTTCAACATAATGAGCTAAAGTTCTATAATTAGAGAATTACATAGAAGCTAGGAATTTTTTAAGAATACAACAGAGCTGAAGCCTTCATTTGTCTGTACAATAAAATTTACATACTTGTAATAGTTCTGACTCTACCTCATCTTCATTTAAATGTAGTTCCAAATATTGCGCTTAATTTCTCCTTTAAGTTCAGTTGAGAAGGTGTTCAGTTCTAGGCTAAAAAAGAAATAGTGCCATGATTAAAAAGCCTTTGACATTAGAAACTAGGAGGTTTCCAAAAAAGTAAACCTTTACTGTAACAGACAATATTGCCATTAAGGTACGAGCATTAACATGCACTTGCGTCAATACCGCACTATCATCACATTCAAAGTGACTTCACATCGTCCATTCAGATACCACACTGGCACTCTCGTATTTCAGCACGAGTCTGCACCACTTATTCTGCTCTCAAGAAGTTCAGCCCTTTGAGGGGGCTGAACATTTCATGAGACCTTCTATAAGCAAACAACAAAAAAACTAAACCAGTCATTTTGAAACAAATGATTGAAAAATATAGTTTTGATATTTGTTTTTTTAGTTTCAAAAGCTCATAGAAGTATATAAGAAAGTAGCGCACCTCATTTCCTATTCCCACTAATTGCAGCTGGCAATTAGGAGTACATCTTCTATTTATTTTTCTCTGTAAGTATTAAGCTATATGACATATACAACATACATACTTTGTTTAAGTTAAAAAAAAAAAAACTGTGAGGAGGTAGCCAAGATTGTGGAGTAGGAAGACCCTGAACTCACCTCTTACCAAGGACCCACGAGAATTGCAACTACTTACAGAGCAACTATCTATTTGAATGACCTGAATACTAGTAGAAAAGTTTTTTTTTTTTTTTTTTTTTTTAAAGTGAAGACATCAAGAAGGACCCACAATGAGACAGGTAGGAGGAATGGAGATGCAATATAGTCAGGACCCACACCTGGGTGGGCAACTCACCAGAAATGTCCCAATTGTAGAAGGCTTCTCCCAGAAGCACGAGGACCCTCGCCCCACTTCAGGCTCCCTAGCCCAAAGGCTGCATACCTCCTGCTCCAGGAAAATGAACCTCCAGAACATCTGGCTTTGAAAAACAGCAGGGCTTATGTTTGGGAGGAGGTCAGAGCTATAGGAAACAGACTCTGCTCTCCAGAGGGTGCTCAGGGTCTTCCCTGGTGGTCCAGCGGCTCCCAATGCAGGGGGCCAGGTTCAGTCCCTGGTCAGAGAACTAGATCCCACATGCCTCAGCTGGAGTTCGCATGCCACAGCTAAAGATCCCACAGGCCGTACCAAAGATCAAAGTTCCCATGTGCCTCAACTAAGACCCAGTTCAGCCAAATAAATAAACAATTTTTTTAAGTGTGTACTAACTGTGGAAGGATCTTCACTGAGGACACTTTTCTCCAACCTGTATATCTATATACATGCACATGTCTAAAATAATGTTCATTGACTATTAATACTTGTTACTTCAGAGTGGTAAGATCTGGAGTCATTTTCTGCTTTATGTTTGTATCTTATTTTTTGTAATGAGCATGTACAATTAAAAAAAAAAAGTCAAGGTGATTAATTACTCGTTAAAAAAAAACAAAAACAGAATGTGCACAAAAATCTCACAAACCCCAGCACAGAACAGTGGTTTGAAAAGAGCCTGGGTCAGACCCACTGGGGCTCCGGGAAAGGCAGAGGCAACTGGAACACCCCCTGGGAAAAGAGATGTTGGTGACAGTCATTTTGGGGAGCTCGTTCTTCCACACTAACGCTGGTGTGGCAAGGGTCATTTTGTAATCCTCCAGCCAGACCATTAGCACCAGGCACCTGGCCCCACCCTCAGCAGCAGGAGCTGCCCAGGCTCCAGAAAGCCCATATTCATTGCAGGAAGCACGGCCTTGCAGCCAATCAGGTTGGGAGTCAGCCCTCCCTACCAGAGAGCCCACAGGAGTCATCTCCACCGCAACAGGAGGGTGTGCCCAGCTCACATGGGGGCACCCCTAGGGTGTCCCTGGTGGCTCAGATGGTAAAGAATCCACCTGCAATACAGGAGACTCACATTCAATCCTTGGGAAGTTCCCCTGGAGAAGGAAATAGCAACCTACTCCAGTATTCTTGCCTGGAGTATTCCATGGGCAGAGGAGCTTGGTGGGTACAGTCCATGGAGTCACAGAGCCAGACACAACTGAGTGACTTACATTTTCACTAAGGTATACAGTTCCAATGACCAGAGGAACACACTGCTGAGCCCCAGGGAGCTATAGGTGAAAGAATTATACTGGAATACTGTCTCATACCCTATAAACTCAAAATGGATTAAAGACTTAAATGTTAAGGATTGAAAGTGAGAAAGGAGGGAAGGGGGCAGTGTACAACCCTTAGCCAGTAAGGATACAACAGAAACTGGTTAAAACCTACTGGACCTGACAGCAAGAAATTCAACTTCCAGTAGATGTTGCACCTCCTAATACACTCGCAATACATGCTGTTGCTTCTTGTTGTTGTTGAGTTGCTGAGTTGGTCCAGCTCTTTTGTGACCCCCATGTACTGTAGCCCTCCAGGTTCCTCTGTCCATGGGATTTCCCAGGCCAGAATACTGGAATGAGTTGCCATTTCCTACTCCAAGAGATCTTCTCAACCCAGGGATCAAACTGTGTCTCCTGCATTGGCAGCACTGAGCCACTGGGGAAGTCCCTGTAATTTGTGTGCACACTAACAGCGTAAGCTAAATGACACACCCACAGGTACCATGCCAGTCCAAAGGCAGACCATAAAAGGTCAAAAAGCGGGCAACGGAAAATCCCCTCCCGGTCTCCAAAATATTTAGAACATCCCTCCCACTTGTTAGTGTATGAAACTACCCAGCCCATAAAAACTAACCACCCTTGTGGCCCAGTGATAAAGAATTTGCCTGCCAATGCAGAAGACAAGGGTTTGATCTATCCAGGAAGATCCCACATGGCATGGAGCAACTCGGCCTCCGCGCCACAACTGAGCCAACACTCTAGAGCCCAGGAGTCACAAATACTGAGCCCATGCGCTGCAGCTGCCCAAACCCTAGAGCCCGTGCTTCCCAACCAGAGAAGCCACCGCAACGAGAGGCCCACACGCTGCAACTAGAGCGTATCTCCTGCTTGCTACCACCAGAGAAGGGGGAGAAACCCTTTTGCAAAACTGAGTACTTCCTAGGGCCCTGTTTTCTATTCAAATCCATACACTGTCTCTTAGCCTTTTTTTTTTTCCTTCAGCATCACCTGGTAACAACATTCGGAACCTTATAATATCTGCACGTATGTGTGTGTGTTTAATGAAGATATGAATGAATACTCACTCTTCTTCTAAGTTTTGTAACAAAGGTCTCTTTTTGGTTTGAATCTGTAGAGACCAAAGGGCTCGATTTTAATATTTTCACAAGTTCCTGAAATACTGCTCAGTCATCACTTCATGAATGAAATATTTTAATCATTTAAATGGAAATGTGGAAAAGATGATTTCCAAAACTAATAATATATATTATTCATAAAAAAACAACAAAAATAATTTTTGGACAGGATTATAATTTTTGAGTGTGGTTTCCAAGTATATAGAAAATATGGTTTAAAATGTTGAACACTATCACGAACATTTTTCTACTTTACTTTCAAAAAGTTAACTGATACTGAAAATATATATAAATTATTTTAATAATTATTCCATTTTGATAACTTCCATGATGTTTTAGGTTTGGTTAAAGTTGGAGGTGCAAATTTGAAGACCTCAGAGTTAATCAATTCATTCTTTTCATCATGAAATGAAAACTTTGGGACACCAAGATAGAGACTAAACAAAGAAGTCTGTAGGTTCTATATTCCCTATTTAATATCAATTCAAACACTATCAGATGATCTGTTTTACCTTCTCAAAGTGGAAGTATTCAATAGTTTAAGTGATCCTGAACTCCTGATCTGGGGCCGCTCACCTAGCAGACGGTAAATTTGACACACAGATAAAATGGGATGAGATATTCTGACCCTTTCCATATCCCAGGGAATGTACTAAGGATCCATGCTTAGTTATAACTGTGCCCTTGTTGAAATCTTATTTCAGCTCTCACCTGATTTGAGATATAAGTGTCCTCTTAATCTAATTTAGGGAGATTTTTAATAAGTCAAACCTAAGAGGTTCAGTTGGGGAATTAGTGAACATTAGTCAATACCTTTACAGCGAGTATAATCCCTGTTTAATAGTAAAAGGAAATGGTGAACTTGGTTTACCTTGACGCTAAAGATTATTGTTCTAAATTTTTAATCTCTTCTATTTCTAATGAGATGAAAAAACACATATGGAGTTAGCCAGATTTTCAGATCTCACTGACACAATATCACAAAAAATCCCACTTGACCCTCATTTATCAATGATAGTGAACAACAAATTCTGTTAACCTAGTTTCAAAATAAACATAAAAGCAAAAACCTAGAGTCCATACTACATTGTAATCCGCTTTTGTACTTAAAATAGTAAACATCTTTCTATGTCATATTTTCTACATAATTTTTAATGGCTTGACAGATTCCAAGTATAGATATATCATAGATTCTAAACATCTGGGGCCTCCCTTGTAGCTCAGTCAGTAAAGAATCTGCCTGCAGTACAGGAGACCTGGGTTCGATACCTGGGTTGAGAAGAACCCCTGCAGAAGGAAAGGACAACCCACTCCAGTATCCTTGCCTGGAAGATCTCATGACACAGGAGACCAGTGGGCTGCAGTCCATGCGGTCGCAGAGGCAGGCACGACTGAGCAACACTTCCTTCCTTACTTAAACAGTTTTTTATTCTTGGGTATTCAGGTTGTTTCAGGTATTTAGCAATTAATATAAATAAAGCTGAAACAAGCACTAGCATGTTTTTATACACATCTCCAAATGTTAAATTCTTAGAAATGCAATTATTGAGATAAGTTGCAAAGATTTTTTTCCAATCTTTAGCTTAACTTTTTGTTGGTCTTTTGTTTTGTTTTGGTGTATTTTGATGAGGAAGTTTTTAATTTTGATGAAATACAACATCATTTTTTCTTTATTTTTAAATTATTAACTAGCCATGGGTGTACATGTGTTCTCCATCCTGAACCCCTCTCCCCTCTCCCTCCCCATCCCATCTCTCAGGGTCTTTACATTACCCAAGATCACAGAGATTTATCTCGTTTTATTCTAGTTTTCTCTCTTATGTTTAGATTTTCAAGTAATCTTTGTGTATATCAGGAGGCTAGGAATAAGACTCATCATTTTGCATATGGATACCCAACTGTTCCAGCATCATTTGTTGAAAAGATTATTTTGCCTGTTGACTTCTGCTGGCACTTTTTTGAAAGGCACTAGATGTTACACCATGTGCATACCTCCATTTTGCTTTGTCTCATTGATTTCTCATTTTATTAAAATTACATGTAGGGTCCTGCAGTTTTAAAGTCTTGAGAATTCTCTGGTAGTCCAGTGCTTAGGACTTGGCACTTGAAATCCCTGGTCAGGGAACTAAGATTCGGCAAGTCATGCAGCAGAGCTAAAATTTTTTTTAAAAATAGTCTTAAAATCAGATAGTGTAATTCCCATTGTTCTTATTTTGACTATTCTAGAGTCTTTGCATTTACATATAAATTTTAGCCTGTTGAACTACAGATAGATTAATACACCAATTTGAGAAGAGGTGAAACCTTAACAATATTGTCTTCCGATCTTTGAACGTGATTATCTTTCTCATTATTTAGGTATCCTTTAGTTTCTCTCAGCAATTTCAGAATACAGGTCTCGAACATACTTTGCTAAATATATCCTTCAGTATTTCACGTTTACTGGTGCTACTGACACGGTTTTCATTTCTTAACTTCAATTTACAATTACTGTTGCTATGATGAGCATTTTTAAGGTTCTTGGTAAACACCATCCTTTACAAAGGTCATACCAGTTTGTGTATCTAACAAAATATGAGAGTGCTTGTCTGACCACACTTTTCTAAGTACTTATCTCATTTAAACTTGTTTTCTCCCAGGTACGATTTTCTCTTCTTGCAAAGATTTATCGTTGGATCTTAGCCACAGGAAGTTTGATCATATGCCTTGGTTTATGGCACAGCAACATCACTGTTCTTTTAATTTAGTATCTTTTTACCTCATTTCCTGCTCCTGTTCTACTTTTTGCTCTAAGGGCAACCTTCTTCTGGTCCTTAGGAAATCATCCTATATTTGACATGTTTTTTATTTTCTTTAAAAATTTTTGTGTCCATGTATTTTAAATGTATACAAATGGTACTGTATTATAGATTTCATGATTACTTTTACTAAACACTGCATTTTTTAAAACATGTGCATATGTGGTCAGTATATGTAGTCCTTTCTGTATAATGCACAGCACTATGAAATTAAAAGACGCTTACTCCTTGGAAGAAAAGTTATGACCAACCTAGATAGTATATTCAAAAGCAGAGACATTACTTTGCCGACTAAGGTCCGTCTAGTCAAGGCTATGGTTTTTCCTGTGGTCATGTATGGATGTGAGAGTTGGGACTGTGAAGAAGGCTGAGCGCTGAAGAACTGATGCTTTTGAACTGTGGTGTTGGAGAAGACTCTTGAGAGTCCCTTGGATGCAAGGAGATCAACTCTGGGATTTCTTTGAAAGGAATGATGCTAAAGCTGAAGCTCCAGTACTTTGGCCACCTCATGTGAAGAGTTGACTCATTGGAAAATACTCTGATACTGGGAGGGATAGGGGGCAGGAGGAGAAGGGGACGACCAAGGATGAGATGGCTGGATGGCATCACAGACTCGATGGGCGTGAGTTTGAGTGAACTTCGGGAGATGGCGATGGACAGGGAGGCCTGGCGTGCTGCGATTCATGGGGTTGCAAAGAGTCGGACACGACTGAGCTGAACTGAACTGATACATGTGTTTCCACTATACTTTACCTATTCCCCCACCTCCCCAAAGGGATTAAGAATCCTAGGTTCTGACTTTCCTGGTAGTGCAGTGGCTAAGACTCTGTGCTGCCAATGCAGCAGGGCCGGTTCAATCCCTGGTCAGGGAACTAGATCACACATGCCACACCAAGAGTTCACATGCCACAACTATAGATCCTGTATGCTGCAAGTAAGACTGCACAGCCAATAAATAAATCTAAAAAAAATCCCAGATTCACTCTAAACTACTGCCAAAAAACAAAAACAAAAAATGAGATCAATATCCTTGTTTTTGTTTCTTTGGAGGCCTGTTTAAGACTTCTTGAGGACACATACCCAAAACAATTTATTAATAATATCTATATTCATCTAACTAAATTCCCCCAGACTGCTCTCCAGAATGGTTCCGCCACTTTATACTCTCAGCACCACTGTATGTATCCCCTCATCCCCATTAACACCTGACATTACTCATCCATCTGCTTGTTAGTCCACTAAGTAGAGAGAGATTATACTGTTGCTTTCATATGAACCCCTCTGATTACTAATGAGTTTGAGCATATCTTTCTGTTTTGTGAGCATGATTATCACCTTGGTGCATTTTTCTATTGGTAACTTGTTTTTTTTTTTTTTTTTTGATGATCTAAGTATTTCTTATCATATTGTAGGTACTAGTTCCTTGTTGGATTTAGACATGAACATATATTCTCCAATGCTGCCATCTATTATAAATTAACGAACCTTTTTTCTCAGGACTTTTTTCCAGTGATCTGTTGTTGAATAATGAAGCACTCAAAACCTCACAAGCTGAAAATAAATCATTTTATTTTGGTCAGTATTTTGGGGGTCAAAAACTGGGAGAGGCACCACTGGGTGGTTCCCCTGATTTACACAGCAATAGCCAAGGCAGCTGGGGCTAGAGAATCCACTTCCAAAATGGCTTCTTCACTTACACTTCACTTCTGGTTCCTTGGTGCTCCTTGACCTCTCTACTTGCTGTCTCATCTTCCAGGGCCTCTTTTCATGATCTTGGGCTTCTTATAACATAGAGATTTCAGGGAATTGCATTTTTTTATTTAGTGGCTGGCTTCCAAGAGGCAGGAAGCAGAAGCTGTCAGGCAAGTTAACAGCAACATCTGGAAATGTACATCATCAACCTCTACCATGGGTTTCCCTGGTGGCTCAGACAGTAAAGAATCCACCTGCAATGAGGGAGACCTGGGTTTGATCCCCAGGTTGAGAAGTTCCATTGGAGGAGGGCATGGCAACACACTCCAGTATTCTTGCCTGGAGAATCCCCATGGACAGAGGAGCCTGGTGGGCTACAGTCCAAGGGGTCGCACAGAGTTGGACACAACTGACGACTAAGCACAGCACCTCTACCATAGTCTCTTGGCCTAAGAACTCAAAAGCTTTGCCCAAATTTAAGGAAGTGGAGAGATGCCACCTTCTGATCACACTCTAATATTATGTTGCAGAACACGTGAGCTGGGAGATATGTTGTGGCCAGCTTTGGAAAACAGAGTCTGCCACATTATTAACTGATTTTTTCCTTTTGTGAATTCAAACCATGGCTTAGTCCTTCCATCTTTTCCAATTGATTTATAAAAACTTTTTATATTACATATCTCAAAATGTTTCATTTACAAAAATTATGGTTTTTTTACAAGTTTTTCTCCTCAGGTAGAAGACTATAAGACAGTTTCATTTACATCACTGTTAAGTTTCCTTCTAAAAATCTTTTATTAGGATGAGAAAATTAATTAACACTATGTATCTCAAAAAACTAATGATATATATTACAAGATCTTATCAATGAATAAACCATTTCATAGACATCTTTAAATTAACCCCATAATATTAAAAATTCAAATTATATGATACAATTGTAACGAGTGGCACAAAAAGTTTAAAATTACTGATGTCTACATTTTGACTTTCTAATACAATGGGCTTTTTACTTCTCAACAAAAACTGCACATACTCTACACCTTTGGTTAACACTAAAATAAAAAGGAAAAAGTTGGCCACTCTTTTAAAACAACTTCAAAGACAATAGGGTCCTCACTCCCTCAAAAAGACTTCTTTAAAAACAATTTAAAACCCAGAAACATAAATTTATTAGAGAGTTAAAGAAAAAATAAGCTACAAAAGCAGTTTACAAGCAATTTTTTTTTGGTTAGTAAACACACACAGAACTGTTTTTTTCTATCATGTGAATTTAAGGACTTCTAATATTTTCTTCATAAAACTTTTCAAAAATATGTATTTCATGAGAGTGTCGGGCAAGTGAAACTTGTGTGAAAATGACAAGTCAATCATCTCTTCATTAACTAAAGACTGCTAATAACAGAAAGGCAAACTAAGCTATATACCCTGGATTTTTTAGATGACAAATTCTGGCACTTTGTGCTAAGGTTTAAGGTAATTATTAACTCATTTTTCCCTACCACATAGAAATATAATATTCCCTAGCACACATAAATATGCATAGCATTTTAACTATAAAACTGAAACATTACAAGAATCCTTTATTAAGAAAATGTCCTTATCACAAATGTTTCAGATTAAAAAAATGGTTTTTAAAAGTTGAAGCATATTAACTTGGAAAAACAAATTCCAAACTAAACAAAAATGTCGTTTAAGTTCTAGAACCACAAAGGCACACTAAGAAAGTCAAACAAAAATAAGGAAGGCAGAGGACACAGCAAAATGATCTCTTAAGGGTCTTCTGAACCTTTAAGATACAGCTAGAATCATTTAAGTGGCAGGATATATGCTAATGATCTTGCTTTCTTTCAGATGGAAATGAATTAATGTCTTTTACTTTAGACATAGTATTTTGAAATAACTGTTGGTTTGCTGTGTCTTGCCCATAAAAAGCATATGACTAATACTCTTAACTTCAAAAGATGAGGCCCAGCGAGCAAAAATAATGTATGTTATCCAACAAATATATGTAGAAAAAAATCAGAAAATAAAATTGACAAGCATGGAAAAAACTTAAATACTTTCCCTCTTTCTCCCAGAAAGGCGGAGGTGAGGGTGGCGATACACTCGGTGCACTGGAGTACTGTGCTGTGCTCGGCCACTCAGTCGTGTCTGACTCTGTGACCCCACGGACCATAGCCCACTAGGCTCCTCTGTCCAAGGGACATTTCAGGGAAGAATACTAGAGTGGGTTGCCATTTCTTCCTCAGGGGATCTTCTCCACCCAGGGGTCAAACTTGCGTCTCCTGCATCTCCTATACTAGCAGGCAGGTTCTTGACCACTGAGCCACCTGGGAAGCCCGTGGTTAAGCGTACTGCAATCTAAAAACAAATGTATGAAACTGGAGAAGACAAAATACATATACAAGCCCACAAAGTGCGATCAATAATTCCTCCTCCTCGGGTAATGTAAACAAAAACAAGGGCCAGATTCTGAACGGGGGATCTGTTGTCTTGCATATTCAGTTTTACCACTCACCAATGTTCAGATACAGAAACACATGAATAAGAGAAGCTTACTTTCAGCAAAGTGAACAATTACATATAGGGAAATGGAATTAGAAAGGACTTAAGTTAAAGCCTCAAATAGATATTCCTACTCCTCCCCCTTAAAGTGTTTCCAAATTCTGGCTACCATCTAATGAAAACAAATTTTTGTTATCTCCCAAATTCTATTGCCGCATAGGTCAGAGATATTGCAGGTTCAGCTCCAGGACACCATGATAAAACAAATATCTCAATAAAGCAAGTGATACAAATTTGGGGGTTTCTCGGGGCATATAAAAGTAATGTTTACACTATGGTGTAGTCTGTTAAGTGTGCCATAATATTATGCCTTAAAAAACAGTGTACTGACCTATAATTAAAAAATGTTTAATTGGGACTTCCCTGGTGGGCCAGTGGTTAAGACTCCATGCTTCCACTGTACAGGGCACAGGTTCAATCCCTGGCCTGGGAATCAAGATGCTGCAGGCCACAAGGTGTGGCCAAAAAAGAAAATAGAAACTTTTTTCAACTGCTAGAAAATGCTGCCCCTCATGTGAGACTTCAGCAAATCACAGCAGTGACATAGAAGGTCACTGATCACAACAAATATAATAATAATGGAAAAGTGTGAAACTGTGAGAATTACAAATATGAGACACAAACACACAAAGTAAGAAAATGGTATTGGAAAAATGGTACTGATGCCACAAACCTTCAATCTGCAAAAACAAACAAATAACATGCAAAAGCTGCAAAGCGCAACAAAGTAAAGCACAATAAAACAAAGTATGTCTGAACCTGAAACAAAGTTTGTGTCTCTTTTTTGAGTGAACACCAGAAACAAAGGCTTTCACTAATAACACCTAAGTCAGGAAAGTTACCCTTTGGCTTATGTCTCATTGAAAGAAGTTTCATCAAACCCATGCAAACCTAAATTTCAAAAGGACAGCGCTGACACATCTACACAATACAAAACCTTAGGGATTATCTTCCCCACTAGGCAGTGGATTTTGATATATTTTTTTCTGAAACTACTGTTGACTTTATGTATTACAAAACACATTTTACACCAGCAGCAGAACTAGATTAGTGGAGATGGAAATCAGGGTACAAAATAAAGAACTCAGAGGCCAAATGTTAGAATTCTTGGGTATAAACTCTCCCATTTAATGAAGAAATGTGTCTAAATGTCCCAAGAACAAGGGTTCTTTGCAAATGCACTAAGTTTATCTCTAAACTTACACACACCCATCCACTCTCAGAGCACCTTCTTATGAACTGTTTGTTCTGCTTAACTCAAGTCAGAGGTAACTTGGCAGTTTAAAACTTATGTACCTTTTTTCAAAGAAAATTGTGCTTGGTTTTGACTAATTCTGAATGATTCTACAAATCTATAACTTCCAGATCTCCAGTTTTCCTAAGATACAAAATTCACTCACTCATTTTTCTGTTAAATCACCAAAACATAACCAATATGGACAATATAGATCATTTAAAAATAAGTGTCTCAATCTTTTTGCAAATGGAAAGTTAGCTAATATTCTGAGACACAATGGGGTGAGGTGAGAGGAAAGAAAAGGGCTTTATGGATTACAAAACACATTACATCAGCAGCAGAACTGAAGTTACATGATTAGCAAGCCAACAATTTCAGTCTACCAATTTACACCTGAAACCATGCTTCAAAAGAAACACACATACAAACCCATCTAGCTTTGCTCCTCCTTTTTCTACCATTAGTATCTCTCAACTAGTCAAGCACTAAGCAAACTCAGACAAGAGCAAAATTATAATCCACTTCATCACAAAACATCAAAGGGCTTTTCAATTATATATGAAGTGGTGTGATGCAATGACACAGAAACAGGTTTCAGATGCTTTCAATTATACCAAGAAAAAAATGGAACATACTTTTTTACTTTCTCTATAAATAATTTCTGCAATGTGGCCTGCCCCTCCAATCTAAAAACTGTACCTGACTTCCAAAGCATCTACTGTACATTACTGGAAATCACCTACTTCACCAAACTTGAAAGATCTTCCTGCTAAGTCGCTTCAGTCGTGTTCGACTCTGTGCGACCCCATAGACAGCAGCCCACCAGGCTCCCCCATCCCTGGGATTCTCCAGGCAAGAACACTAGAGTGGGTTGCCATTTCCTTCTCTAATGCATGAAGGTGAAAAGAGAAAGTGAAGTCGCTCAGTCATGTCTGACTCTTAGCGACCCCATGGACTGCAGCCTACCAGGCTCCTCCGTCCATGGGATTTTTCCAGGCAAGAGTACTGGAGTGGGGTGCCATTGCCTTCTCCAAAGACCTTCCTAGACACCAGAAATAGTGAGGTCCAAGTTTGCACAGTAGGTAAGGCAGATGATGACCTGCTTAGCAATCTGGTGTTATCCTGAGATGTTAACAGGTGCAGTTAAACGGCAATGCACAGTGTCTCCTTTTGCCTGATACTGAGAAAACACCCAGTAACAAAGGTCAAACCGTCCCAACATGCAGAGGAATCTTATGAGCCAAGAGTAATATTAACACAAGGAAAAGTAAATCTGATTCCCATAAAACTTTCCAAACAACTTCAGAGCACCAGAGAAGCCAGAGGCTTGCTTCCTAAAACTAAAGGAACTTGTGATATTGGCATTTGCTTTATACCCATTTTTGCACACAATTCATTACTACAAACAACTGCAAAACACCCCTCTGAAGCTTTCAAAGATTTAACAACACATTCAAGCTAACAGAAAAGCATTTCACAAGCAAGAACGGCCGGCCACTGCCTCGCAGCATTAGCAAACAAGGGCAAAGTTCACCAAAAGCAAGAGAAAGTGAATCACACACTCACCAACGACAGACTCACAACTCACGCAACTTCTTACACCTAAAACAAAAGAGACAACACGCAAGCTACTGCTGTCTACCCTTTCCAAAATCCCAGCTCGTGCATAAATCCCACCAGACCCAAGAAAACGAGCCCAACCTAACCCCAAACAGGGTGTTAAGCATCAACGAGTACAAGGACAGAGTGGAACGCTGTAAGAGAGTGGGGAGGGGCGCAGGGCACAAAGCACAACAAAATAAAGCAGACTCAAACTCTCGGGCGCTAGCCACAGCGAAATTTCAAAGGCAGAAGGCCAAACGGCCAGGGTCCTACAGGTCGGGGCCCCCCTCACAGAGCCGGTAGCCGCCAGAGGCCCCCCTGGCCAATCTAACGACAGTAGGCCACCAAATTAACCCGTCAGGCCGCTCCCCCACCTCCCAAACACACAACTAGCAGGCCCTTGGCAACCTGGGGGCTGCTGGGGGCCCTCTAACGGTACAGAGAGCCCCCCAAGCCGTCCGGAACAGCAGAAACTCCAAACTCCTGCCTTGGCGGCGGCCATCACAGCGAAAAAGCGAACTTTTACGACAACTCCCACAATGCCTGCGGCCTACAACTCCCAGAGTGCACCGGGCGGCGCCACGGTTAACCCTGTCGTGGCGCCGGGACTGACGAGCCCTGCTCTCCTGCCCATCCCAACTGCTAGTTGTTGCATCTACTTTTACCCTCACAGTCTGAAACGAACTTTGGAAGTTTTGTCAGGCCGCTGCAGTCATACTATCTCAACGCCTTCTTTTATCACACAAACGACGCCAACTGCCCAGAAAAGTCATCCCTGACAGAGAACTTTTTGTTACCTCCAGCCCTCTCCTCACAGTGCCAAATGTTCTGTCAATCAAGGGGACACTTAACTTCAATGAATCTTCCCCTTCGCTATAACTTCCTGGCATTTTTCTAAATTATTATAGCCTAGAGGTTTTGGTACTCAACTTTATTAGTTTAAAACCTGCTTCCTAAGTTCTGGGAAGCAACAAGACTAGCCTATAACTGACCATAATGTTCTACATCTATTTTATAAAGACAAATTTCCTCAAATATTTGACTAGGAAAATTCATGCGAGTCTAAATAAGTCCTAATAAGACAAATTAGTTATGGGCAATATATCTTTTAAATTTCAAGGTAATTTTTTTAAGGGAAACTTTATATGCCAACATACTTTGCTTTCCCTTTTCTATATGAATAATCAGATATAGCATAAACCGTTGTTTTCTTTCTTTCTGACTTTAAAATATCAGCAAACAACAGGGAAAGGAACTTTTTAACATAATTTGAAAAATAAACGAAGATTTCATTCTTTCAGAAAACGGTACAGCAAATCTTTTACTCACGAAAAAACTCCTTTGAAGTCTTTCCATTTTAATTAGAAATGAGGTTTAAAATACATTTCTTTTAAGTATATTGCCCATAATTTCAGAAAAAAATGACAATCACATCTAGAGATCACTGTATTATCAATATTAATTAAATGCCTAAGCTGTAGTTAACACAAAGGTACTTACTCAGACCTGTAACCGACTGACAGACAAAATAGTTGCTTGGTATTTGATGCGTGCAGTAAAGCAACAACTAGAATTCCCCTAAAGTATCTGCCATTTTTCTCATACTCAAATATAAAATAAAATTTACACAATATCTAATTTTTTAATGGAAACTTTGCCATTTGAAAGGGCATTCAAAATCTATCATGAATTTTGAATCACGAAACTCAGAATCCTAGTACATAAACAAAAACCCAAAGCCTTGTTGTTAAGATAGGTCCTCAGCAAAACTATTCTACAATATTCTGTTTTAAACGTGTCTCTTCGTGTTACATTTACCTTATTAGTAAAGGTTTTGGTCTAGTAAACTGCAATGAGAAAATACTTCTCCATTTATTTTTTTCACTCATGTTACACTATGTCGTTTCAATAACAACTGACATAAATGCTACATACCAAGACATAAAAAATTATACATACATAGATATTTTGAAGTTTAGTTCATTATACTATTTTAGCTTCTGTATTTTTCTAATTTTCACTTAACACTTTAGTTAGAATTTAGCTAGAAGAAGTTGCATCTTTTTCTCCTATTTTTAATAGCTGCCAGACCATAAGAATTTAATGCCATAAGAATATATTTTATATATTATTCTCCTGATGTTAAAATATATGATTCATAGAAAGACTCAAAATCAAGTCAGAAATGAAACTTATCTCCTCTTACATGTATTACATGCTTACAACTCTCTTCTCAGTGCTATGAGGTCATATTTTCCATTAGGAGATTAGTCATTTTTTCTTTTCTTTTATCCTTTAAAATATGAGATTTGAAAATTGGTACGTTTGAAAGATGCATTTAAAGATTACAATAGAAGTAATTTTGGTTTTTTTCAGGTTACCATAATTCTTCTTTTAAAAATAACTTAGCAGTTTAGTATATCCTAATTAAGTAATTTAAGTAAGTCTTAACCTATATACTTAATATTAACATGAGTTTCTTCCTAAGGAAGAAACAAATATATTCTAGAAATAAATTATTCAAATTCATACCAAAAATTTAGTATTTTTCTCCCAAAGTTTTTAGGTTCTGTTTTTTCATATGAATTTTTTTACGTATTTCTTAAAATCCTAAACCTCTATACTGTGATTTTTAAAATATTCACATGTAACTATATTAACCTATTTAAAATTAGGAGAAATCTTGTTTATTCTTGAGAATATACGTTAATAGATGTCAAACATTGCAATCTATTTCTTTTTCCAAATGTGGTATTGGTGGCAAAGCTAGAATGTACAGATGGCAGATCTTACAACAAATTCTATATAATTTCAGGAACTACTTCTTTTATTCTTTTAACCCATAAAATACTTCAAAGCATCTCTAAATGTTTAGACATTTTAATTGCATTTTTAGTTTATCTACCTTAAAACATCTGATGTTCATATATGTAATTTATACTGTTCATACAAGTAAACTGCACTAATAGAATTTCTCCCCAAAATAGAATGAGCTGCTAATATTCTATTATGCTCAGAAACTGTCTGTCTTTTCTTCTCTGACACTATCAGTATTATACAAGGAAAAACTGAAAAGAGGTCACACACAAAGGACAAGTTCTTGCCTGATTTAAAGTAATTGTTTATATTTATGTTAAGACCCTACAAAGCAATATTTTGAGTCTTTCCCAGAATTTAAGCTTTCTCTCAAACCTTAATTACTTTTAATTCATTGGCCTGCTTTTAAAACAGTGACCAGTCTTTCAAATTTATCAAAATAGTCTACTTTTTATTTCCATATACGTTTACATTTATGTTTAGGAATATTCTACTTGTCTGAAAAATCTCTAGTTTCTGATTGTTCTAAATATAATTTTAACTTTATCTCTAAATACTTAGAAAAGCTGGAATGATGGGAATTCTATTATCATGTCAGTCTGTGAGAAAGTGCAAAAAAAGGGTCTCCTTTTTTTCTGAGAAATTGATCTTTTTAAATCAAAGTTTTCCAACTACTTTATTTAATTTAAAAAAGCTTGCTTTCTCTCCTCTTCATAATGTTTGGCATCAGTTAGGATAAGCAAAGCTTAAGTATATGTTACTTCTTTTCTCTAATTGAAATGCTATCTCTTCAACAGATGGATAAACAATGGAAAACGTTTCCTTACCTAAAGATGATACGTTTCACGCTTAAAAAGAATCTTCATGGTTCATCAGGAGATAAAACTTTTTAGATTTTCCTATGGAAATGAAAAAGATACAGGTTAATGAATATGATTACTTTCTACTCTGTAAAAAAATCATAATAGGATGATGGCTATTTGAATCTTTTTAGTCATAATTTTAGACAGCAAGGCCTAAATATAATTTAATTAAATAGATGCTGTCAATTTAAAAAGTCATCCTGTTTTACTGTTTAAACTTTATCACAGAACCATCACAAGGCAGTAGTTTCTTATCCTTACTTGTTCTGTTATTCTGCCACTGATATATCTTCTTCTTATGTATACGGCTCAGTAGTTTTAATACCCTTTCAATATATTGAAGCCATTAACTATCTTTATGTATTTTAAGATTTTTCTAATACATAATAATGCCTCCCCTATATATATTTTCTATAGTCTAAATGTCAAATCAATATGTGAAAGAAAAAAAATCCAAACTCTAAACTTTCTAACTTTCAAAAGGCTTTTTCTAACTACAAATCAATTTCCGCAAAAAGAAATGTTAAAACACTACATACTCCAAGGTAAAAATAATAATACTTTAAGACAAAGTAAGATCTAGGCTAATTTTTAAAATCAATTATCCTGCTCCTCCCTCTTCCTCTTTGTGCTGATAATTTTTTCTCCACTTTAATTCAGGATTACATTCATTAACTCACATCATGCCTTTTCTCCAAAGAAAAATTACCTTCTTCTTGGAAAATTTTCTGATTCCTTACATTTCCCCTTAATTTCACAGAAGGATCTACTATTAATACTTTAAATTAAGTATTAATTATGCTGTTTCTCCCTTGAAATTATTTTCCTAGACCTGATTTCTAAGTCTTCCTTCTGTAAGATTCTACCATACTCTAACTTAGCTTTTTTTTTTTTAAACACCAACACAATTTGTCTAATATTTGTTTCCCCAACATTTGAGGGCATATTCTAATTTTCTATCTTGCATTTTGATGCATGTTTCACAGTCTGGCTGATGGTACCTCTTCATATGCTAAATACAAAAAATACATATAAGTACACTTCCCACTAGAGACTTGTGGGCTTTCATTAGCCAGACAGAAGTTTCTTGTTCTTCACCAGGATGTCCCACATGGGATTCACATATGGATGAATCAAGTTGGAGAGCTCAGGTGAATTAGATCCGCAAGAAAGAATGCCAACCACAGATATCACTATTCACATCACTGAAAGAGTCTTGCTCAAACTACCTTGATACTGTACAGGTTTAAAAATTCACACGCACAAGAACTAAAAACTTCCTTTCCTTACGTGACCCTAGGCTATCTTTGATTTCTTAAGCCATTATTTTCAAAGGATGTGAACTTTGGGGTATAATTTGCATACACAAAGCAAAAGTTTCTTTTGAGGGTAGGATAGTTGGCCACTCACAGACTCAACCAGTTTCTAGGACGGAAGCCACATTGACCTCCAAGGTTTCCACCCAGACTAGACACTTGAGTTCCGCCTCTCAGTTTGCCTGTCATACGCTCCTGAGGATTGAAAATAAGCATACAACTACACCAGGCTCAGTTTCTTTATCTCCAACTTCATTCTCTGACTCAGAACACCAAACCAGTGCTGATGTGGGAGTAGCCAGTGAAGGCAGAATCAACAGGCCAAAAGCAGAGGGACTTAAGCCCACCTGGCGTCTATTCCTAAACTCCACCCATTTTCCTGAAACATCCCAACAATGGAGGTGGGCTGTGGCATTGGATGAGCTTGAGGGAATGAAATGGACAGCCTCCAAAATCTCCAAACCCTATACCAGTGCAGGCAGTGATATGGCCAGAAATAACAGCAAAGTTTTTCTTTCTTTAATAATAATAAAAGCCAGACTAAAAGCTTCTTACTAAAATGTTGACATGATAGATAAATGCTTTTTATAAAAAAGAATACACAAGTGGGTTCAGAGCCATAAAAATCTTCGCTTCACCCTCAGTGCTATTGGGCTTCCCTGGTGGCTCAGATGGTAAAGAATGATTCCTGGGTCTGGAAGATCCCCTGGAGGAGGGCACGGCAACCCGCTCCAGTCTTTTTGCTCCGAGAATCCCATGGACAGAGGAGCCTGGGGGGCCACAGTCATGGGGTTGCAAGGAGTCGGACATGAATGAGCAACTAAAACACAGTGCTGTTGGCTTTTTCTCCATGTAAACAGACAAACGAGGCCTCACTCACTAACCCTATGCTTTTGTAACTGGGGAACAAGCACAGTGAGGAGCCTTTAAACCCCTCAGAGAAACTCCCTCCACCAACACTGGCTCAGTGACTTGCAAAGGAAACTCAGCAAAGCGTTCTTAGTGTTTAGGAGGATTTCTGTCCCCTCCCTTGTTCAGAACTCCACGCCAATTTAATCTGACTCATTCAATCCTGTTGAGATTCTTCATTATTTAAAAGAAAGCACTAAGCTTAAACTCAGTTAAAAGTGATTAAAAATAAAAAAAAGCCAAGATATATTCATCCTAAACAGTAACAGATTAACTGCTTACCAGTTTCAACATCAGCTGCAAATGGGGTTGATTCTTCATCTGCTGGAAACATTGGCACTGCAGACTCTCCCCCAAACTTCCTTTTCATTTTAGAAGCCAAGTTCCTAGAAATAATTTAAAAAAAAGAAAGACTTTCCTTTACCATGGACTTTTATACATTAATCACAAATCCAATGGAACACCATTTAGCATAAAATTGGAGTTCTCTCTTTTCCTCCTTCTCTCCCTGTTTTGTAAAATTAATTTGGGAAAATTCACTGTCTTCTCTACTCTGCTCTCCTACCTGGATATCACTTTAAAACTCAAGAAACTTCCTCTCTTTTCCTTCATCCTTACTTGAAATCTCTCTTAAACATACCATAAATTTCCCTGGCATCGCTGTCATGTAATCCCGGCCAAATTTCTCCAAATTCTGTTCTCATAGAAATGTAAAATGAGGGGGTTGTACAGGACAATCTCCAAGGTCCCATTTAGCTCTAACATTTCTATATGTGTCTGTGATGATCCAGAGAAACTGGACTCACTCCACATGAGCACCCAAACTGGGGCCTCATTTCTATGTCCTTGCTGTCACTGTGTTTCTGTCAACTTTTTGCTCAATTACAATAGAACACACATTTTTTCCTACCTTTCTAGGCTAACAGTCCCCTCTTCAATTTGCTTCTTCAAACTATTTATTTTCTTTCTCTAAGAAATCTTCTATATCATTGATGATGTTAACGCCATCCTTCCCATCAAGACCATCACTGCCACCAGCAGCCTTTTTCTGACCTAACTGAGGATCTCTTAATAACTCTGTAACACACTCTTCTAAGTAAAACAATAGTGTTTACTTACCCTACTGTTGACAGCGTCATCCTCCTCATGTATACCATTTATGACAGTTTCCCAGATGGCAGATGACTAAACACTGCTCACTTAACCTATCAATCTTCTAGTGCAGACCTATTATCATCCCCATATCACACATGAGGAAACTGAGGCAAACAAAGGTGAAGTCATTAACCCAAGATGTATTCCTACTGAGTGAAGGATCCAAGTTTGAAAACCATGCATTATGGAGACAGAGCGTGTATCCTTAACACCATGATGGACTGCCTCTCTGCTTAAATGATTTCCATGGGCCCTCCCACCTCTAAAATCCTCTGATCACCCAGCACTTGATTACCTCAGAATATGTAATCTCCTAATTGATGAATCAGGCATAATCAGAGTATCTCCTTTAAGATTGTGAGAATTAAAGAAATTTAATGTAAAGCACTCAAAACAGTGCCCGGCACAGAGTAAATAGTTTGAGAAGACGTCAGCAGTTATTAATGGGTGAGCTCTCAATTTGCTAATGAACACACTAAGTTCAGAAGTCAGAGGAAAAATCTAGGACTGGAACCCAGGAGTAACACACCAGCTTTTTCTTCTTCTTCTTTTTTAAACACTATTTACTAATGCAAGGCTAACTTAAGAGACACAAATTTTAAGACTTTAAAATATCCCATGTCTCATGTTTCTTAGTCCAGGACTTTACCTATTGAACCACATTGCTTTTGCTAAAAAGCAAATTCCAGGGAATCAACAAGTCTAGATTTGCCTGTCTTCATCTCCTGATGCACAGCTGAGCTTTGTTAACCTGCAAGTCGGCAGTGATTGTTTTGGGAAGAGTAAGATTATCAGACCCTTCACATCTATTAAAAGTGGTCTTTCCATGTTGAATAAAAGTTGAAAGTTTTTTCAAATGGTGATACTGATTTGATGAAATGTATTTCTCACAGAAGCCCTATACTTGAAAATGAGCCCATTTTATATGTATTAACTGAAAAAAAAAAAGATAAAAGGTGTTCAAAAGGAAAAATCTCCTTACCTGTATAAACAAAATTGGGGCTATTTATATCTTTAAATCAATGTGACATATTAAATATGCTAACAGTAGTTTCTGTCATGCATTTGTGTACAGCAAAGAATCAAAGAGCTTGACATCAACACAGGTGAAGCTGAGCTGCGCACTCTAGAATTTTACATAGAAACAGTCCCTTCACTATTGGAGTTATATTTTCTGTTTGTGTCCTCACGGCAATAAATAAACATACACATTTTGTGAGAAACAAATGCTAACTAATATACCATAAAAGTACTACATTATTTGGTTACAACAGAGCTATTATAGTAATTACTATTCAAAAGGTAAAAGAAACATTTTAAAGAAGTACATAAATCCGGCAATTCCAAAGACAATTAAAATATCTTGGTACAATTTGTAATTTCATAATTTATATAATCAGATTTGCAGTTAGCTTATATGGTAATATTGACTACCTTGATTTCCTCTCAAGCTCTTTTCTGAGAATCCAAGTTTTATTTCTGTGACCTTCTTCAAGCAACATTCCACCTTGCCCCAAGGTCAGAAACCTAACTTTTCATCAGTTAGCTCAAGTAAATAAAAAGGAACATGTCTTCATTTTTGAGCGTCTATTGTGCTTTTCTTGTAGTTTCAATTATAGGATTTTAAATGCATTTAAAAAACATTAAGTAATATTTTTGTACAGGATTTTCTTTTTATGCCGGTTTATGTCTTACTAATCATATTCTTAACAACTAAAGCATCACCAAGAACTATAAATTTGCCCTTAGACCAGAGAAATTCTAAGTCTATGATTCCCTCTTGTACATGCACAAAAATATTATCTCAATGAAATTTTATTTTATCAAATGTGTGGTATTCTTGGCATCAAAATAGTGAATCCCTAAAGGGGTTTTTGGAGGGGTTCTAATTATTTTCAAAGAAAAGTAGAAATAGTATAAGAAATATGCATGTATACATCATTTCTATTTAAATAGCTATTAACATTTAATCATTATTTGCTTCATCTCCCTTTTTTCTTTACTGAGGTACTCTAAAGGAAATTACAGACATCGTGGCATTTAACTCCCAAATACTTCACTGTGTTCATCTCAAAAGTAAGGATATTTTCCCACATAATCAGAATGCCATTATCACTCCCACCAAAATAACAATAACTCCCTACTACCCAGGCCATATTCTAATTTCTCTACTTTGAATATAATTTTCTCGATAATATCTTTTAAGTCTTTATTCTGTCATCAGTGAAAGTGTATATGTTCTTAATTAAAAGCCTCTCCAAAGAGGCTAATTCCAACCAGTTGTGCTAGGAAAGCAATGCCTACCCTGACTGCTCCACACCCGTTATCTGACCGACCATCACGCACCGTCTAATCTCCCTTTGTCTGATGGCGATGTCACGTTACATCAAACACTGATGAGGACTGGATAAAAGATTCTGTGAAATTTCAAATAGATATCTCCCCTCAATAATCAGTGGACACTGGTGAGCAAAGAGAGTGGGACAAAGGACCATAAACCCTGAATATAGTGACATAGCTTAAAATGGATTATTTTGCCTGATCAGTCACTATAGGTCTGTATAACCCCATCCACACAAGATGCTAAGGTGGTAATTTTCTATACTGTTAAATTCATTGAAATTCAGAGGAAAAAAATCACTTTTCCTTCAGTTACTTGGTTAATTCGGTAAAAGTAAAATTATAATAATCCATGAGTGGGATGGAACACCTGGATTATTTGGATTTTCTTGGAGTGAGGAATAAAGAGGCTTTTTGAAGGGTTTAGGAAGGAGACTGGAAATTAACCTGACGTAAATTTTGAGTTGTGCTTTGTCATAAAGACTAAGGCAAAAGACCTCTTTTGTAGGACATAGAAGAATAAAGAAAAGAAGTAACCTACCTAAGTTTATCTTTCCTCTACCATCAGCAAACTATTTGTTTTTCTAGAAATGATCACGTCTTTTATCCATGTCGATATATCTTTGTTTCTCAAGAACTCACGCAAACAAAGGAAGATGGTCAGTCAGGGTTTTGCAAGCTCCAACGCTTGAAGGCTATTCTTCCACGCTATTCTCGGTGAGAGCATTGCTTGCAACAGCTAATCCTTTCTCAGCCTTTACCTTTGGCATCTTCCCCTTCTCCCTGGAGCCACAACGCCACCTTAAAAATGTTGTTCTCTTATTCTTTTTAAATTATTTTTTTTCTTTTGGTTTACCTATGACCGAACATTAAGGAAATACAAATTTTAAGTTTGTTCTCCGAGGTAAAACTGGGTGAGGAAAAGATAAAAATACCTCCCCTTCCCTGTAACCAAAGTGTACCATATTATACTTTCTCTCTCTTTTTTCTTTTATAATAAGGGAACTACAGCAAAAATATGAAGTAGAAAAGATTTACTGACAGTATCAGAATTGAGTAAGGCATGGTCAGCAACACTCAGCCACGTGCCTTCCCCTCAAGAACCTCATTCTAATAGACATGCAAAAATAAAATAGATAACCAACAAGGGGAAAAAAAGACATGCCAATATGCCGACGTGTACATTTACAAAAATATATGTGTGGAAATGTTTACATTTGATATGATAATTTAGGTGGAGGAAATCAAAGTCCCAAAAATGGGACCAACAGACAGTATGGGAAACCAGAATCCAAAGACAATCTTCTATTTTTTCCTTTAGTCATAAAAATCTTTCCAGAAAAATAAATCACTTAATAGTTGGCTACCTCCCCTTACCATTCTTCTGAATTTAAAGGCAAGAAAAATGGAAACTATGCGAGAAGTTTTTTAAAAAATTCTGTAAAGGACCTAAGGGGATCTAAAAACGCAGACATCCATCCCCGACCAGTGACATCGTCTACAGAGCTGCCCAGTGCATATGCGGATGGACAGACAGGCTGTGCGTCCATCCTTACCCCTGTGGTCGTCACAGTCGACACCTTCCTACCCTCATTCAATGGGATGTTACAAGAAACAACCTTAAAACACACATCAAAAACCATTAATGGCCTCACAGAAAAGGTAGTTTTTTCCCCTGCACAGAGTAACTAAGTGAAGTTTACAGTATAAGCAGTCTTATATTATGCCATCCTTTACGTCATGTCCAAGAAACAGGATGGTAGCATCACTTACTCATCTAATAAGTGTTACTAATTCTCACTGCACCCCTGGTAATGAGACATTGGTCTTTGAAGTTGAAAGCGTCCTTAAAGGTCATCTAATTCCATTTTTTCTCTCTACAGAGAAAGATGAGAGAGGTAAAATGACTTACCGAGGTCATACAGCTTTCTGAACTGTTTATCTTCTTCAGAAGAGGCAAGAGCTCAAAACAAGGAACTGCCAGGGACATAATAGAGAACAGCTACCAAAACTAAGAGATGAAGAAGAATCGTACTTTCGGACAACCTTTCAGAAGGAGGGAAAGCTCTGGTCGTTTTCTTCATCCCTTCTTTCTCACTTCCCAGCCCCTCACACACCCAGCCAGCCCCAGCGCCAGGCTGTGGAGTGACCAACCACTGCCTCCCCATCGCTCTCCAGCCCCCGGGATGGTGAGACGGAGAGATGAGAAGGGAGCACAGGACGCTGGCTGGAGACATAGAGGCTACCCAAGACGCAGTCCAAACCATGCCTCAGCAAAGTGGCAGGATCCCTGCAGACTGAGCTCTCCATCAAACCCTGATAAGGTAGTTCACTTCTCTGAGAGTCCATAGCTCATTGCAGGGTTACCATAGAGCAGAGCAGCTCAGGGTTTAACAGAGAACAATTCTTACAGTGAAAGAAAGGAAGGGGGAAGAAGGGAGGGAAAAAACTCACTTTTTTGTTTTTCATTCAGTCTCCTGATATGGAACCTTACTGTTTCCCAGTATTAATAGTCTCCTTTTACTGAATGGGTCGAAAAGAGCTCAGTTGGTGCCTATTAGGACTGACCATTCTCTGGACAAAGTAGAAACTGCCTTCAGGAATTTTGAGGGAAAATGTTTGGAAGATCTTCTTTAAAAAAAAAAAATAGTGATGTTGTATCTGTTAACATGCAATTTTTAATTAACTTAGAAAATTTTTGTAGTATTAAAAATCTATATTCTGGTCTCTTAAAGTAGTTGCCAATAACAATGAAAGCTCAACAAATAAGTTGTGTTTATTTCTAAAATATATTTTAGAACGTCCTCTTGATACAAGAGGACTTGGAGCTCTCTTATTAAATAGTTATAAAGAGACACTTGAATTCCCTTACTTCCCACCCAATCTGTTCAAAAAAACTTTATTATTATTATTATTATTGTTTTTTACCCCTGGCCTAACCACCCACCATCTACTTGCTGCCTGCACCAAAACTCAAAACCCTTTGTAGTCTCAGTCATGTGTCCAAGCAATCAACTTTAGAAAGGCAAAGGTACATTTGTTTTTTTTTTGAAAGAAAAGAAAGCTATTAGATGATTAAGATTTCATTTACAGGGCATTAAGTTCCCAATGCTGGGGAAACTTCAGTAGAGGTGATATATTAATTAAGGCAGTAAAAACTCAACCATCTTAAACCTTCATCCCTTTTACCCCTTCAGTTAGCTATCCAGCTAAGTTCTTACAAGGAGATGAAATTCATAGAAACACAAAAGTTGAGGCAGCCAAATAGCCAACCTTCCCCTACAGTCCACTCTGTGGCAAGATACTTCAATGCAGGGCATTTAGACAAAAATGCTTATGGTTGTCACAGATACCTTTGTGCTCCAGGGCTTCTCATGATTTTTAATACCCTCCAGGACACTATCCCCTAAAAAAAATGGAAGCGTGAGAGGCAAATAGAAATGGAATACATTAAGCTGAGAGCTGAAAAAAATTAAAAACACTCTGGAAACCCCCACTTTGGGGGTAATTCGGACCCTTGCTATCTTATCATTCATCACCCCCAAAGACAAGTTGTCAAAGTAATTAGAGGACTTAAATTCAACTAGCTCAATTTTCACATCTTATAAATAGACTGGGATCGGAGAGGAAAGCACCCAAAATGACACAACCAACAGACTGAAAAATCCAGAACTTCTTCCTCCTCTCTGGTTCTCTTTTCTATGCCCTGGATTTCACCTTTCCAAAATGTTTAACTATCCATTACCTCAATTAATCCTGTAAGGAAACCTCTGTGGCTGATAGAGTTATCCCCATTTTCCAGACAAAGAAATTACTGTAGAAGTTTACACCGAGAGTCACTGCCAGACTCAGAATTCAAGTCAGATCTCCTGGACACACTGGAGAAGGAAACAGCAACCCACTCCTTTTTCCTGACTGGAGAATCCCACAGAGAGAGAAGCCTGTCATTGGGTTACAGGCCATGGGGTCTCAAAGAGTCAGACACGACTGATGGACTAACACCCTGGACACAGAATCAGATGCTCTCCTAACTGACAACTGAAAGCAATAGTTTCTGTTTATTGTCTACATTTGAACTTCACATATTATGTATGATTTTTCTTTGGTATTCCAATTTTTTTTAAAAAAGCTAATGATTAAAAACATCCTGTTTGAATTGGAGAGCAGACTAAATACAAATATTCCCTTGGGAAAAAAAAAAAAAGAATTTCAACATTCCAACATCCCTACTTGGAGAAGGAAATGGCAACCCACTCCAGTAGTGTTGCCTGGATAATCCCATGGACAGAGGAGCCTGGTGGGTTACAGTCCATGGCATCGCAAAGAGTCGGACACGACTGAGTGACTAACACACAACATCCCTACTAAACAGTTATGGAGAACGTATTGATTTGTAAGTTTCCTCTGACTCTCACAGCAGGTTTTGCCATGGCTGGGAAGCCCAACCCTATGGGCTTTCCTATTTTATAATGATCCTTTAATACAGAAAAGAACATGCAGTCACAAGGAATTCACCAAGTAAACTGGTATAAAGCCTATCGAGCCTGTGGGGGAGAGAGTATGTCCTTCCATGCTGAAAAAATGAAAGTGTTAGTCGCTCAGTCGTGTCCAACTCTTTGCTATGCCACAGACTGTAGCCCCTCTATCCCCCACCCTGGCTCCTCTGTCTATGGGATTCTCCAGACAAGAATACTGGAGTGGGTTGCCATTTCCTTTTCCAGAGGATCTTCCTAGCCCAGGGATCAAACCCAGGTCTCCTGCATTGCAGACAGATTCTTTCACTTCTCAGCAGATGTAGAGAAAAGTGATAAGGAAGAGAGAAGAGGGAAGAGAGAGGAGAAAACGGCACCAGGCAGACTCTACAAACTCCAAGAACGGGGCTCCCAAAGAGTTTGGAGCATCTGCCGGTCAACTCTCCTGAGGACAGCATAATTTTATATTGGTTAGGGTGACCTAATAGATTTAAAAACATAGAGAGAAAATTGAACAAATATGAGGACAAATAAAAATATAATAGTAGCTTTTCAAGGTACATTTAGAGATAATGAACTAGACTTACTCCTGTTACAAACAAACAAACAAAAAAAAATCACATAGGATCACAATTTGAATACCAAGATGTTACAGGACCCCATCAGAATCACTTGACTCTGCTCATTCGGAAAATTGTAATATTATAAAAATTGCTATATTTTGTTGAGAAGTCTAGGTCATTTGTTCGATGCAAAGGGATTGCAAATAGGCTTTGTCAGAATTGGCAGTTATTAGATCTTTCCAGGTTTGTAGATAGAGAGGAAAAAAGTTGTTTCTTCCTTTCCCCTCCCTCGCATCCTCCTCCACCCATTATACGTGTTTCTCCAGAAAAATAGTTCTGGGTAAATCAACTTCCAATTCTATCAACATTAAAAAAAAAAAAAAATAGTAGGGCTGGGATCATGTTTGGCCCAGTAACTACATTATAACATTTCCAACAGTAAACCCAGACATCAGGTGAAATATTATGAGATTAATGGTATGGATTATCGGTAAAGATAAGTGACATTCTTAGATGCTCCTTTAGATAGCTCATAATACTTCTGATTAAGCCAGTTAAACGACGTTGCAAAAGTCAACAATACTTGTTTGAAAATTACTTAGATGAATCTTGGAGCTTTTTAAGAGAGCTTTGGGATAGTCTACAGATGGCATAACGTAGTATCACAGTTTAGTTACAGCCGTGAATACAATAAATATACAAAACCAAAAGAATATGCATGTATGCTTTCATGGATTTATTCATCTGTTATTTCTTTGGCTATGGTTATAATACAGGTTTTTTTTTTTTTTTTTTTAAAGGAGGGGGGATTAGCAAGTTAACATTGCTCTGGAGACTAGTTGTAACCTAGCCAAATGTGTATTAGGACACGATGTTTTTAAGTCGAAGCCTGAAAAGCTGCAAGACGGTGAAGTGGTCTTCTTGTCCATTTTTATTAACATTTATATTTGCACAATGTATTCTTTTTGGGTAGGCAATTTCTTTTTTATCTGTGAGTTATGAGCCAGTGCTATCTGAATGCCTAACACATCTTGACAATTAAAAATGCTTCTAAAATTCTAGTCAATCGTGATAGTGAATAGTGATCAAGACCGGAGGGTTTGCTTGTTGCTGTTTTTATTAACATATGGATAGCAAAAGAAATGTAGTCAATAGTTTGCCAAGCTTGAACCAATAATGTCACTGAGAATGCTCAAATCTATTTTATTCGGGGTAAGTTTCGAACAGAAAGCTCTTCAGTAAAATGGGATATCACTATAAAAACAAAACATGAGAAGCTAATAAAAAAAGAAAATTTAAAAAGAAAATTAAAATGTTTTATTTAAAAAAGGAAAGAAAATTGTATTGAAATGGGATCTAATTTCTCTAGTTATTAAAAAAAATCATTGCTTTGTAATATTTATTGTATGTGGTATGTTCCAGACATTTTAAACCATAATTTTATATTTCTTCTTTTTTAAAGTAGGTTTACAATATTGTTTTAAGCGTGCAGCAAAGTGCCTCTCTTATATATATATATTATTTTTTAGATTATTTCCATTATAAGTTATTATGAAGTATTAAATATTATTCACTGTGTTATACAGTAAATCTTTGATGGTTTTATTTCTTCTTATGTGATATTTGTAAAAAAAAGTCATAAAGACAAAAACTTTTGGACTAATATTGAGAGTTTTAAAATATTATTATTACCTATATTATAACTGGCAAAAAGAAAAATTTGCCACTGTTTTTCAATTCTTTGAAAATACAGATTTTTTTAACGTTAGGCAAAATTAAAGCTTCTTAAAGATTTATTGACAGAAAACAATAAAATTTGGTGAAGCAATTATCCTTCAATTAAAAAATAAATTAATTTTAAAAAAACTTCTTAAAGATTTATTTATCATGATCAAAAGTCTAAAGGTTAGAATTATGTCAGAATTCTTTGGTCAAAATCTAGAGAGGAAAATCATTTAGAATATCTGAAATTATGTTTTAGAAAGAGATGCAATTTACTTATTAAGCTTTCATTGATATTGGCAATTACTCTGGACCAGAATACAGATTTTTTAATACTATGAAATTTTAAGCTAATTAAAAATTATGTGCTAACAGATATAGCATTACTATTTTTAAAACATTTGTGGTATTTCATAAAGGTATAATAGTAAATTAAAAAATAGCAAAATGACATTTTAGGGTTATTTTTTAATTGCCATTTTAGTTTTCTCTATGGTCCCTATTTTATATCATTACAAATACTTTGTTAAATCATGTTATTTTAACTCAAAAACATATCTAAATTATTTTTTCTTAAATACAGTTAATTGTAATTGAGTCGATTTTGTTTTCAGATTAAGGACTAATACTTAAACAGAAATTCAGGAGATAATAGGAATTATCCCTAAAATTTTTCTTAATGTTGGTATAACTCCATATAATTACTATAAAACCAGTTATTATGTTTTTATAATGTCAGTATTTCTGTATGAAAACCCAAAATCTGCACAGGACTCTGTTGCCTGCATGAAGCCTCACAATTGGATGTTTGTAAGCGTCAGGTAGCTGAAAACCGAGTTGTTTAACCTTTGTGCATCTTCTAAAACCAAGCTATGTCTCTGTAACTTTCAAAAGCGTGAGATTAATTCATTAAGAAAGTAAAGCAAAGTAAATGCAACTGGTTAGCCATAGATTTGAAGGTTCTAAAACTATTAAAATTTCCCTCCTTATTGATTCTTTCTGTGGTAGTTCCTACATTCTGTGTAATACCCATTTTACTATTATCTTCACCCCATAGAACATGTAATATTTATTTTTATAGCAATGCAAATACTTAATTTAGTAAGATAAGATTATGAATCATGTTTGAATTACTCTTTGCATCAAATTGTAATCTGCTCTGTTTCATTTAAGCCTAAGAATTGGCAAAATAGAAAGTTGAAAAATAATGGTATTATTTTCCTTTGAAAATGTTACTTATTTTACTACAGGTCTCAGATAAAAGGAAAATAACCTTTTCTTCTGAAATTAATGTTTTAGCAAATTTAAAAAAATAAAATGCAAGAAATCTTCATATGCCACATGGTTTCTGTTTCTTGCTACTAGTTCATTTATCTGTGAAAACTGAAATGCATTATTTTTATATGCATTTTAAAAAGCCAATAAACAAATATGTGAAGAATTCTAGAATTTATACTTTATATTTAGAATTTATAAATAAATTGAAGTAAGTAGAAGGTTTATATTCCAACTAAAGTTTACAAAAATCCGAGCAATAAAATATCAACTTACTTAAATTTTTGGCACTCAAAATAAAACTTTGTTATTCTGCTTTATAAATCTACAAAGAGCTTGACTAAAACAATTAAAAATTTTCTATATCTTGTTAAAATTGCTTTTGGTATTTAGTAAGTGTTTTAAATAGAATTTCTATTCAGAATGTATACTTTCCCATTGTTTTATAAATAGATACAATGCAGAGTTTTTTTAATTCCAGTTTTTCAAAACTTGAAATTAAAAAATCTTAAACAGTTAATACTTTCTTGGCAACTCCTTGCTTTTCATAGAAATAAAACTTTAATGAAGTTATCTCATCTTTCTTTCAAATATTAGTATTTTAAATATCAAGAATTTAAAATTTTAAAAAGCAGAGGAAAAGTTTTCAATATTTACAATAATATTATTCCTAAACCAAAAGGTTTATGAATTAAAAATAATTTGTGTTAACATTTAGAAATTACCAGTGATTTCTTATGGAAGAAAATACAAAATCATATTGCCTTTTAACAGTATCATATGTTAACTATCAGACCAAACTTGTTAATTTTGGTCTTTTAAAATATTTTTTGAATTATTAAAGACAGATTTCAGGACTATGTTGACAGCGAATTTCTATAGTTATCAATTATGATTTCATAAAAATGTTCCAAGTTGGCAAAAATTATAGCAATGTAATTTACAAGGATAACATCTTCTTTCTATAATTTGGTTCTTTCCTTTAAAATAAGGTTCACGTAAACATATGATAAAATGCTTTACATGCTTTCAACATGTTTCTAAGCTATAATTCCCAACAAAACATATTTTAGTCCTTCTTTTTCTAAATTAAAAAACAATTGCCAAACTGATTGTTAATAAAATTTAATATTTCAGATTATTTTAGAATTATCTATTTTTACTTTAATTCTGAAAATACATGAAATTAAAAAAAATATGTACATCATTTTAACAGTAACTATTAGTATAACATTTAGGGATTAAGGCCAGTATTTGCCACAGGCTTTATAAAAGCTTTATAAAAAAAGTTTAAAATTTTTAATCATGCCATCTTGAAAAAAATCTTCAAATACGACAAAACTGTATTGGAAGATCCTAAAAATTAAATTTGAGGAAGTTTTAATTTTTGGTTTTGCTTTCTTTTTATGTATTATCAATCTAGCTTCATAAAGTTTAGGCTTTTTGTGAATAGACAACAGCCATTTCATGTATGATTTGGAATCACTGTTTTGATAATGTTTTTGTTTGTAGAAGAACTGTCTTTTAAATTTTGTGTGTGCCTGAACCTTCTTTAAAGCAGTATCGGAGTTAATGTGATTCTGTTGAATGTATTCCATTAGTCTATATTTGAAAAAAGTGAGATAAATAATAAGCTTCCTTTTAATACTTATTTAACTATTCCTGGTTTAAAGATTATGCTTCTAATTTTCTAATAGGGTGTATCACAGGCTTTTGCAGTAGTAATTTCTGGCATGAATGGGTTTCAAATTTCAAATAATTTAAATATCTGATATATTTCATGGACTATTAATCTACTCAATTTTTACTTTGAAATTCACAGCCCAGTTCAGTTTTATGTGAACATTTTATTTAAATTTTTAAAGTATACTTATAATGTATTAAAAAAAAAATTTTTTTAATATTATCTACCTTTATCTGACTGGATCAATGCAAATACTTTTGAACTTCTGAACCTTTACAATTTCATAGCTTGGCTGTTACTTTAGCATCTATCAATAAAAATACTAATGTGTACTAAACACTGGTTATAATTCCTTCCTTTATTTAAAGTGTAATTCACAAGAATATACAAATACCATTTAAACATAACTATAGGGTATGAATCCAACTGAAGATAGTTTAATGAATTTCTTATATCTTCTGGTTAAATCTTGTCATCTCATCTGAAAAAGAAAGGTACTTAGAAGGTTAGACTTAAAACTTTTTAGTGGGGGGGGGTCATTACAAATACAAGATTTTCTATCCCTCATTAAAACAGCTTCCAATTTTCTTGAAAGAGGGATTCTCCAAGAGCTCCCTTTCTTTTCCTATAAATTATACATATTTTATTAAGTTTGAATGCACAGGAAAAAAAATGCTCATGAAATTTCTTACTGACTCAAATCTTAAGGCTGTTTTCAAATTCTCAGACTGAAGTACAATTATCTGGTGAATTGATCAGTGAGGACAAACAACTCAGATAGTTTAGGCTCCTCAAAATTTTTTTTCAGTGAGGGGATTTTTTTTTCCTTTGAATTATCTGAATATTTGCTTCAACTATCCAGTTCAATTTGCAAGTCTAGACAGGAAACTAGATTGAATAAGGCTTGGAAGGATCGTGAATTGTTGAGACTGCATTTTGAGTTGTAATTCCTACTATCTTCCATGTGTAACCTCACTGAATGCTTGCATTTGAGGCCTTCCAGAAATCTTGTGAAGTTTTAAGTGTTCATCCTATATATAAATATCATCATATATATGTGTATATATGGTTTTAAAACTTACCAGGGTCTCTTCTGCTTTTTTTCTAAAAATTCGCCTCAGATCTTCATGCGCCACTTATAACGAAGGAAAATATAAATTCTCTCTCCTCCCCCATCCAGTTTTCATGAACAAATGAAAGTGTTTTTATTCTTTTATATAAAAGGAAAAAGTCTGTATTTGTGGTTTTTTAAAACATATTGCTGAAAGACTCTTTAGAGATAACGAGTTTTTTTGAGAAAGGAAACAATGTAGCAATGGCTTAATTTGTTAGACACAGATTTGTTCAATTACATGTTGCTGAAACCCTGTATTAGAAAACATTATGGATCATTTCATAAGATAAAAAATAAGCAACTTAAAAAAATCATGTTTGAAGAATTGCAAAAAAAAATTTGAATCTTTAATCATCGTTTTTTCAGATGGCTAATAGATGAGTTTAAAACGTGAGTGAATGAAGGTGGTTAATAGATACAACCTTCCAGTTATAAGATAAATAATTACTGGAGATGTAAGGAACAACATAATGACTACAGTTAACACTGCTGTATAACATATTTAAAAGCTGCTAAAGGAATAAATCCTAAAATTTCTCATCACAAGGAAAAAATTTTTTATAACTATAGTCATTGAACTTACTTTTAATAATTTTTCAGTGTATGTAGGTCAAGTTATTATGCTGTGCACCTTAAACTTATAGAGTGCTGAATGTCAGTTATATCTCAATAAAACTGAAAAAGAAAATAGTAGAAAGAAATAAAATTTTTAAAAATATGATTGATTCAGAAGTTCTAACGAATGTCAGCTTACAGCTCCAACAATTGCTATTGCTATGTTGATAAAACAAGACCTTGCGTGGAATTCTTTATTTTCAACTTGGAAGGTAAAGCTGTAGCCACAAGATCCAAAAACCACACAAGGCCTTGAATTTTGTTAATTAGTTGATCTTAACACATGACTCTAGCAATATTATGTTTCCTTACTGTAATTGTTGAAACCCACAAAGTACCTCTTTGACATCACAAATAGCATCTATTCACTATTAAACAAATTGAGCTAACCTAAAGGAAAAAAAAAATATTCAAAACAGAAAAGGATTTAATCACATACCCCGTAGAACTGTTTGATTGCCTCTTGATGTTAAAATGCATGAGACTGCCTTTTCCAAAATGGTCCTTTATTAAGCCATTTTGGTTTGGGTGTACCTAGATAAATTTTTATAAGCCTTTCTCCTCCAAAAAATTTTTTCTCAAAGGGATTCATGTCATTTCTCATATGATGGTTCCTTATTCTTGCCCTCTTTTCTTTTCAAAGTGCATGAACTATAAAATTAAGGTGAAAGGACGTGAGGCTAGTAAGCCTGGAATAGCACCTTTTCAAAACATCGCAGATTCCATCAGTTAGTGCAAATCTTTCATTTATGAAATCTGGTCACCTCCTTTATCACATATCCTCTTCTATTTATCCTACAATGGATTTTCAGTATTCTCACTGATAGAATGAAAGTGAAGTTCTAACTTCAGATGATAAAAGTTTAGTTGGTGGCCAAGGGCTCTGAGAAGTTAACAGGGTCCAGCAGGGATTAAAACAGGAAGAGTGTGAAATTCCCCGGCCCTCGAACGCTGTCCAGGGCATTCAGTTACCTCATCCTGTTTCTCCCTTCCTAGGATAACCCATCTCTGGTTTACCTACTCCAAGGACAGAGCTCGTGCAACTTTACAAAACCACTTCAAATTGTTTAGGGTGCAAACTCTTTCCTATTTTTGGACAAAAGGAGTCAGATTGCAGCACCAGCTACATAACTGGTGCTGTGACTCAACTAAACCCTTGATTTTCAGAAGAGAAACCTTTATAACCCAGCAGATAGAGATCAGCTAGGATAATCCATAAGGATGGAAACCATTCAGTGTGGATTTTCTGGTGTAGCCCCAATTTCATAAATTGCTATTCTTTTCAATAAAAATGAATTATTAGACATGCACTAAATGTGATGTAAATTTATAGCTCTGAAAGGTATTTTCTATGGACTCATAATTCAGAAAAAAAGGAAAATATCAGGTAAAATATCCCCAACTAAAAAGGTGGGGAATTACTGTTATCATCAAGCTTAAGAATTTGGAAAAAATTCTTTATAAGGGCTATAAATTTGAACTCTAAATTTTCAGTCCTTTGGCTCCCCAAAGGGTGCAGTATCTGGTAACGAGGATTTTCATTTTCATTTTGTGACATATGTGTGACCACAGTTCCTTTACTCTTGATCTACCTATTATTCTACATTCATATCTGTCTGCATTATCCTAAAATAACCAATCAATCAATTCCATCAGTACTATGGGAACTAGGAAAAGGCAAGCCAGTTGTTGGACTCTAAGAAGTGGTTTGCACAAGAGACTCCATCTAGATGGACCGTGTCCTACTGATGATCATGTCCTACTGATGGCTGAAGGGTTCTTGATGAGTTCCTGACCCAGAGAAGGAAGGAACAAGGGTCTGAGCCTTCTCTTCCATCTCATACAACACCTGTCAACAGAGTTCTAACCACAGAAGACAGGTTCATGCAGCAAAAGCAGAGTTCTTTGTGGATCTGAGGAACCTACAGATCCCATGGAGGGGAAAGCATATTTTGGCTTTGGGGTCCAAACACTTGGCTTTTATATATTTCTGAGAAAGAGCATATGGAACACGAATAAATCTTTCAATATCCTTGGGGGTTTGTGTTGTTGTTTGTTTGGTTTTTAACTATCTGTCTACAAAACATCTTGATCACTGTGTTTCTAAATTTACTGCTTGTTGAGGTCCTTTTAAATTTCTATTTGAAAGTAAAAGAACTTGGGATTGTGGTGGTGACTTAAGGAACATTATGTCTTCATCTCATAGACTCTGATCCTCTTTTGTCCTATAAGCAACAAATAATACTTTTTAGAATACTGGTAACCTATGTTATTATTCCTGGGTGTCTGAGCTGAGTTTCTGTGCAAATGTGTTCATAACTTAAATAAAATAGCAAACCAGTGCAGCTTGACTCAGAGTTAACAATGGATCGGAGATGCTTCTCTTTGTCTTTCAGCTTGCCCAGCTTTCAAAAACAGATACAGTCTAAAGTGGAATGGTCTGTTTGGCAGAAACCAACAATGCTATAAAGCAATTATCCTTCAATTAAAAAATAAATTTAAAATAAAAAACAAAACAAAAAATAAAGTGGAATGGTCATTCATTATACTTGATTTATGTAACATATCATATTTCATATTTTGATGGGGTATTGTCAAGAAACATAATGTGTCAGGAAATTCTAAGCTGGTTTACAAGGAACAAGTAAGCTCTGGTTTACAGGCATAGTATTTTTCCATAACCATGTCATATAACTATTTCTTAGTTTTCCCTTTTCTTAAATGACCTCATTCTAACAATTTTATTACCTCCCATGTGTATATGAATTCGGTGCTTTACAAACATTATCTCTTTTGATCCTCAAACCGTCAACAACAGTGTTGTTATTAGACCCATTTCAGGGTGACTAAAAGCTCAGACTCTGAAATGAGACTGAGAAGAATTTGAATGTTGGTCTTCTTAGTCTTCTAGCTGTGTAACTCTGAACAAGCTTCATAGGCTTTCTGAGCCTCAGTTTACTTATCTGTAAAATGGGGGTGAAAATAATGCTTACTCCACAGGATTGTTGTGAGGTTTAAATGACTAAAAGTGCTTAGTATATAGTAAGTGCTCGATAAATGTTGGTATTTAACCAAAAGGTAAGTGAAGCTGAGAGTCACTGAGAGGTGTGCCCTTGATTGCAGCCAACGCCAGAACCCACGTTTGGGACTTCAAAGCCTATAGTGGAGGCCTCTCACTTTGTTTGCAAATGCAGCTGTTTTGAGTGTGATTCAGCGTTGTTTCCCAACTGCCCTTTGCCTACGCACTGATCAAACACGAAAGCACTTTTTCCTCTTAACCAGTGGACTTCAAAACCTTCCATAGATGCCTTCATGAAAGACAATGGACAACCAGGTCTTGTCCTGGCACAGAAAAATGCAGCCAGGTTAAGTGCAGAAAAATCACTGAGAAAAAAATATTCTACAAAGATAAAGCTTCAGTAGTAGCGCACTGCCTTAGCAGGAAGCTGTTACGAGCAGTAAGCTGGCAAGAGGGACTGAAGAAAATCTCAAGGTCTTTACATCAATGTATTTTAGTCTTTTTATTTTATCTATTGTTAAAATTTAATTTTTAATTTTTTTGCCACTCACGGCATGTGGGATCTTAGTACCTTCACCAGGGATGGGACCGGCGCCCCCTGCAGTGGAAGAGTGAAGTCTTAACCACTGGGCAGCCAGGAAAGGCCCTATTTTTTTGAAACATTCTTAGTACACATGACTCAGGTATTCTGTTGTGTTAAAAGGAAAAGTGCATTGGCTTGAATGTCTGGTAAGTGCCCAGAACTTCCAAACATAATAATAGTCCCTTTAAGTCATCATAGTGTATTCTTTTCCATGTCTGTGGAGAAAGCTTATAAATGAAACTCATTTAAGTGCTATAATTCTTTGAGGCTCTGTTCCTTGAGTTCTGAGTAGGGCTGTTCTCAAGAACAAAGTCCCTCATTACAACTACACACTTCGGCCCCGTCGGTGCTTTCTGAGTCATTTCAGTTAATTTATTTGCCCTTTGGCTGCCTTCAGTACACGTTTGAGCCCTACTGGTATTCATGGGGAGTATGTCATAACCACAGGCAATAAAACCATGGTCCTCTATTTTTAACCTTGGAGCCAATACCATTCCAACTCAGACGTTAATGTTCTAGGCTCTCAAGTCCTAAATTATAAAGTTTCTGGTTGAGTTCTAGTTCCGGAATCCTCAGAAACTGATGGTGATGTTTCATAATTTCAAGTTTGGTATTTTCTTACATGGAATTTTGAAAGTGGTTTGCTGGAAGAGGGATACTCTGTTTTGTTTCCAGGAGAACTTAAAGAGGGAGAAGATGGAGTATAAATGTAGAAACAGACCCAAAATTTTAAGTTTTTTGACTTGGCTATTAATTACTATGGGTGACTTTCAAAATAATAGCTCTCAAATATTTAACCAAAAATGTATAGTGTGAGGTTGTTCAAATTCTTTACTTGGTGAAATGACACTTGGAAGATATCTTTAATAGACACAGTGTATGACAGTATTTGTTGGTTTTATAGGAGGTATCAGTTGTCAAGCACCATCTGAAATTCTTCATGAAATAAACAAAAATACAGCATCAGGGTTTGAGATTCATCTTCAGCCAGCAAAAGTGAAATAAAAAATTCTAACCCAAGATCTCTGAAGATTATATATATTTCTCTTGTGGAAAAAAATAATGAATATAAATAAATAAAATCAAAGCTATCTTGATGTTATTAGTCTTAGAGGAAAATCCCCTGGAACTTAGGCATCTCTTTAGATTCTTTCTTCAGCAGGAGACTCCTTCCAAAAAGAAAAGAAAAATAACAATTATATAGAATAATTGCAGAACTTAGTTGACAAGAGAAAAAGGACAGTAGTTTTCTGGTTTTCAAATGGGCCTGGGTAGATCTGTCCAAAGTCAGGTCTTCCTCGTAAATAAGAAGTTATGTTTTCCCAATACAAAATCCCTCTGTTTTGTTTCATAAACTGTAATGTCTAATGCAGTTTCCTTATACATTTCAAAATATGATCTCCCTAGTACATGGCTCAATCCATGTTAAAAGATACTTAGGGAGATGATTTACTAATGAGGAACCCTTGCAGACAGCAGAGAGAATAGACAGTAGAACCTCTTATCTGCGAGGACATGAGATTTTGTGTCTGGAAAGATGTCTGTGGAATAGGCCCATGTAGGTCCACACTAACTGCAAGGTGTGGTTCCTGGCACTACTTCCAACCCGATTCATTGCTGTCTTCCTGCGGGGTGCTGGGTGACTCAGGGCCTTGGTTTTGGCACACACAGACTTTCTCCTCTAAATTTCAAAGGCAGTTCAGTTTGACAGACACTGAACAGAGTGGTTCAGTGACTCAGGGAACAACTGTTTGGTGGCCAAAGAGAAATGATCTTGCCGTAATAATAGCCTGCAATCTGCTATCCATTTCCTTCTTGAAATCTCAAAGATCACAGGAAGAACTCATCCCAGGGAGATAGCAACTGGCAGGAAGAGAAGTGGAAACAAAAATCGTAGCGCGATTCAGCCACCAGTCTCGATCAGGATCCTGGTGCACCCTTCCTCGTCAGAAGCAGAAACAGTCAGCCTCCGATGCGAATTACGGATGATTTAGGGAAGTGATTTTTTTTTTCCCAACAACTTCCTATGACATCAAGAAAGATGGGTCATCACAACTGTCAGCTGGTCTCTCAAGCAGTCCAGATTAAGAAGATAGGCACCAAAAATCTCCTTGAGTCATTCATCAACTTTTGTCTGCACTTGAAGGTCACTTAAATATCAAAACAAATATTGGTTACTAAAACTGGTGAAATAGAAGAAGTTAAGAAGTGAAAAATCTGGACCAATAGAATGCTGTTTATAAGCATCTCTCACCAGCACCAAATCCCAGTGAGATTTTTACACCTCACCAAAACTTAATGTGAAATTTTTTTAAGTATGAAAGTGAAAGTTACTCAGTTGTATCCGACTCTTTGTAAGCCCATGGACTATACAGTCCACGGAATTCTCCAGGCCAGAATACTGGAGTGGATAGTCTTTCCCTTCCCCAGGGGATCTTCCCAACCCAGGGATCGAACCCAAGTCTTAAAGTATGGGGACAGGGAGAGGGAGAGGGTCGGATGATTTGGGAGAATGGCATTGAAACATGTATACTATCATGTAAGAAATGAATCGCTAGTCTAGGTTTGATACAGGATACAGGATGCTTGGGACTGGTGCACTGGGATGACCCAGAGAGATGATATGGGGAGGGTGGTGGGAGGGGGGTTCAGGGTTGGGAACTCATGTACACCTGTGGTGGATTCATGTCAATGTATGGCAAAACCAATACAGTATTGTAAAGTAAAAAAATAAAATTTAAATTAAAAAAATGAAGTATGGGGACAGAAAAATTAGGAGAGAGAAAGGAAGAGTAACAAGATTTTTCTCTGTTCTGAAGGCAGTGCACAGGTTTAAAAGGTAGAGTTTTGGACGTAGACCACCTGAGATCAAGCCCTAATTCCTATCTATTAACTTTGTAACCTTGGGTAAATAGATAGGGAAAAAATGGAAACAGTGACAGACTTTATTTTCTTGGGATCCAAAATCACTGAGGATGGTGACTGCAGCCATGAAATTAAAGACACTTGCTTCTCAGAAGAAAAGCTATGACAAACCTAGTCAGAATATTAAAAAGCAGAAACTTCACTATGCTGATAAAGGGCTATATAGTCAAAGGTATGGTTTTTCCAGTAGCCATATACAGATGTGAGAGTTGGACCATCAAGAAGACTGAGTGCCGAAGAATTGATGTGTTTGAAGTACGGTGCTGGAGAAGACTCTTGAGAATCTCTTGGACAGCACGGAGATCAAACCAGTCAATCCTAAAGGAAATTACCCTGAAATTTACCAGAAGGACTAATGCTGAAGCTGAAGCTCCAGCACTTTGCCCACCTGATGCGAAGAGTTGACTCACTGGAAAAGACCTGATGCTGGGAAAGACTGAGGGCAGGAGAAGGGAGTGACAGAGGATGAGATGGTTGGATGGCATCATCGACTCAATGGACATGAGTTTGAGCAAGTTCTGGGAAATGGAGAAAGACAGGGAAGCCTGGTGTGCTGCAGTTCATGGGGTTGCAAAGAGTTGGACACGATTGAGCGACTGAACGACAACAACCAACCCTGGGAAAGTTACACCATGTCTCTGCTTCTCAGTTTTCCAATCTGTAAAATGAAGCTAATATAAGCACCCATCACAAAGGGTTGTCGTGCAGATTAATCAAGTTAAAATATGAGAAGCACTTAGAACAAGGCAGTCAAAAATTTAGCTAATATGACAAGAGTTAAATTTGGTTTATGGTTTAAATCACTTTCATGCTAAGTATTGTTTTTCGACTGCACAGCCTCTAGGATCTTAGCTCCCCGAGCAGGGATTGAACCTATGCCCCCTGCAGTGAAAGCTCAGGATTGTAACCACTGGACCACGAGGGAAATTCCAATGTTGAGTATCATTTCTTAAATATAAAGGTTTGGACCCTCCCAGTGTGTCCTCCCTACTTGTATATTTACGTGATCTCTCTTTACCCCTTCTAATACTCATCTTCTCTCACTCTTACTTTCTCACACATGAATATACAAAATCACACAACCACACTTACAGGAAAAACATTAGACCAGAGTTTGTAAACAGCATCTTGAATTTCACATATCACCTTGGCCATGCTGTCTGTCTGTAAAATATATATAGTTGCACATAGCTTTTCAGAGATATCCCATTTCTCAAAAGTAAAACTAGAGCTATCTACAATAATCACTAATCATTAGAGAAATGTAAATCAAAACTATAATGAAGTACCACTTCACACAGGTCAGAATGGCCATTCCTCCAAAGTCTGAAAATAATAAATGCTAGAGTGGGTGTGGAGAAAGAGAACTCTACTACACTGTTGGTGGAATGTAAATTGGTACAGCTACTATGGAGAACAGTATAGAGGTTCCTTAAAAAAACTAAAAAAAAAAAACTAAAAACTAAAAACTAAATAAAAATAGAGCTACCATATAATCCAGCAATCCTACTCCTGGGCATATATCTGGAATAGACAAAAATTCTAATTTGACACGACTACATGCACACCAATAGTCATAACCGTACTATTTACAGTTGCCAAGACATGGAAACAACCTGAGTGTCCATCAACAGATGAATGGATAAAGATGATGTAGTATATTTACTCAGTGCAATACTGCTACTGTTGCTGCTGCTAAGTCGCTTCATTTGAGTCCGACTTTGTGTGACCCCATGGACTGCAGCCTACCAGGCTCCTCTGGCCATGGGATTTTCCAGGCAAGAGTACTGGAGTGGGGTGCCATCGCCTTGCAATACTACTCAGTCATAAAAAAGGAATGGAATATTGCCATTCGCAGCAATATGGAGGGACCTAGAGATTATCATACTGAGTGAAGTAAGGCAGAGAGAGATAATAAATATTATATGATATCACTTATATGAGGAATTTAAAAAATAATACAAAAAAGTTACTTACAAAACAGAAATAGACTCCAAACATAGAAAACAAACTTAGAATTACCAAAGGGCAAAGGTGGGGGAGGGATAAATTAAGAGCATGGGATTAACAGATACACACCACTATCATAAAATATATAAATAACAAGGAGTTACTATTTAGCACGGGAACTATATTTAATATTTTGTAATAACCTATAATAGGAATCTGAAAAAATATATAACCAAATCACTGCTAGACACTTGAAACCAAGAAAATATTGTAAATCCATTATACTTCTACTAAACAAACAAACAATCGGACAAAATTAGAGTCATATAAGATGGAGAGGTATGAACAATTCAATGTGAACCACTCCATTGTACTAGAGACTTCCATTTTCAGTCATTATGGCTGAATTTGTACTCGACTAGTTCTGCTATAAAAAATATAAAACTGACATAGAAGTGTTCACATTCTAGACAACAATCAGATGTCCATCTGAACAAATGTGATCACTGAGAAAAGGAAAACACATGATGTCAGTTGCATAATCACGTTCGGCTTCCTTCCAAGAAAGAACCTTCTGGGTGTGGTGCAGGAAGGGTTAACTTAATCAAAGCACAGTGATCTCACTGATTTGATGGGATAATTGGAGTTCAGGTTTGCTTAGGTGGCTGAAATTTGTGTCTTGCATACCAGAGAGAAAGGGGCTGTATATAGAGCAATAACTCTGAAAACTGCATAAGAGTCTCCTTGAATCTTTTACTGGAGACTAAATTATGTATGCATAGAAAAGACTCTGCAAGCCATGGCAGAGAATAATGATTAAGAAACTGCGAGCTATGCAAAGATTCCAGATATTGCACAGGGCTTGGAGACATTGGAGGTCTGACAAATCAGAATAGGATGACCTCACTATACATACGGGGCATTCCTTTGAGATCTTAGAAGGGCAAAGATGTAGGAGCAGGTCTATTCTAGCTACAGAATAAGAGTTACTCTATACCCAACGTTAAAGCAAATCTCAAAAGGATCAAGCTAATCTGTGACTAAATTAACTACCAGACAGAACAAAAGTCAACACTCTTCAAAAAAAGAAAAACAAACCACTTGCAACATTGTAAAATCCACAATTTCCAATATACTATGGAAAAAAAAATCACTAGCTAAGTAAAGAAACAGAAAACTGTGACCTAGAACTAAGGTGAAAAAATAGTCAAAAGAAACAGACCCAGAGATAACACAGATAATGGAATTAGTAGACAAGAACTTTAAAGCATAGTAAGAACCTTAGGTGAAAACTAGACATAACAGGTGAACAGAAGAAATCTCCATATAGAAATACAAACTATAAAAAGGACCAAATGGAAATTCTATATGCAAAAATTATTATGTCTGAAATTAAAATTTTACCAAATGGCCTAAACAACAGATTGGACATTGCCGAAGAAGAGATTGAAGGACTTGAAGTACAGACAGTGAAAAGATCGAAAAAAAATGAACAGATCCTAGGGATATGAGGGACAATATAAAATGGTCTAGTATAGGTGTAACTGAAGTCCTAGAAGGAAAGGAAATTGAGATTGAGTCACAGAAATTATTTGAAGATCCAATGACCAACTTTTCCCCCTAATTTGATGAAAAACATTAACTCACAGATCCTAGAAATGCAATTAATTTCAAGAAGAAAAAATAAGAGCAAATCTATCCCTAGATATATTATAGTTATATTGCTGAGACAAAAATAAAGAGTAAAAAATTAAATAGCCAGGCTATCATATACAAAGAAATAAAATTTTAAGTACTGACTTCTTATCAGAAACAATGAAAGCCAGAAGACAATGGAAGAATATGTCTAAAATGCTGAAAGAAAAATTTGCCAATTAGGAAATTCTATCTCCCTTAAAATGTGAAGGCAAAAATAAAGCCTTTTTTTAGATAAAAATTGAGATAAGTCACTGCTGGTAGACATGCACTATAAAAAATATTAAAGGAAGTTCTTTGAGTTGAAGAATTGCATAGACAAAGGAGGGAAGAGCATCATTATAAATGTGGGTAAACACAATTATTTTTATTTCCTAACTGTACAATTGCCTAAAAAGTAATTGTGTAAAAGTACAGTTAATAATATATGTAGAATTAAAATATATGAAAATACCACATTGCAAGATTCTTATATACAAAGTGCTGCTGCTGCTGCTGCTGCGTCGCTTCAGTCGTGTTCAACTCTGTGCGACCCCATAGACGGCAGCCCACCAGGCTCCCCCGTCCCTGGGATTCTCCAGGCAAGAACACTGGAGTGAGTTGCCATTTCCTTCTCCAATGCATGAAGGTGAAAAGAGAAAGTGAAGTCGCTCAGTCATGTCTGACTCTTAGCAACACCATGGACTGCAGCCTACCAGGCTCCTCTGTCCATGGGATTTTCCAGGCAAGAGTACTGGAGTGGGGTGCCATTGCCTTCTCCAATATACAAAGTGGCATCATATAATTCATGGAAGGTTATGATAAATTAAGAATGTAAATAATACTTCCTAAATCAACTAGAAAAAAAAACAAATATAGTGAAAGGCTAATAGAGGAGATAAAACAGTGCTACATAATACTAAATTATTACAAAAGAAGGAGAAAAAAAAGGAACAAAGACAGGTGGGACAAATAGAAAATAAGACTGTAGACTTGTGTGCCGTGTGCTCAGCTGTGTCTGACTCTTTGACCTCATGGACTGTAGCCTGCCGGGCTCCTTCGTCTATGGAATTTTCCAAGCAAGAATGCTGGAGTGGGTTGCCATTTCCTCCTCCAGGGGATCTTCCCAACCCAGGGATCAAACCCAAGTCTCCTGTGTCACCTGTATTGCTGGCAGACCCTTTACCCGCTGAGCCATAAATCCAACTATATTAACAATTGTGTTAAATGTAAATTTATTAAACACTCTAATTAAAGGCACTTATCAAATTGCATAAGAAAACAAGACCTAACTTTATGCTAAAGTACTAAGAGATGTACTTTAAACATAAACAGATGAGTTAAAAATTTTAAATGGCAAAAGATATAATGCATAAACACTAACCATAGGAAAGCAAAACAGAACTAAGGGGAGAAATAAACAAATCCACAATTATTGTTGGATGTTAACTCTTCTGCCTCAGTAACTGATAAAACAAGCAGACAAAAATATTAGTGAGAATATAAGATTTGGAACAGTACTATCAACAACTTAATTTAATTAACACATTGAAAATTATACCTAACAACTGCTGAATACACTTTTTTTTTTTTCAAGTACAGAGGAAATGCTCACCAAGATAAAACACATATAGGGTCATAAAGGACTTCCCTGGTGGTTCAGTGAAGAATCCTCCTGCAATGTGGAGGACCTGGGTTTGATCCCTGGGTTGGAAAGATCCCCTGGAGGAGGGCATGGCAACCCACTCCAGTATTGTTGCCTGGAGAAACCCATGGACAGAGAAGCCTGGCTGGCTATAGTCCATGGGGTCGCAAGGGGTTGGAACAACCGAGCAACTAAGCCCAGTGCAATGGCAGGGTCATAAAACCATTTTCAGTAATTTTCAAAGGACTGAAGCTATATGGCATGTTATTTGATCACAAAAGAGTTTAATTATAAATCATTAACAGAAAGAGATGTAGGGCTTCCCTGGAGACTCGGCAGTAGGGAATCTATCTGCCAATGCAGGAGACATGGGTTTGATCCCTGGGCCGGGAAGATCCCACATGTCCCAGAGCAGCTAAGCCCTTGGCCACAACTAGAGCCCAGGAGCCACAAGTGCTGAGCCTGTGCACCACAGCTACGGAAGCCTGAGCACCCTAGAGTCCCTGCTCCGCAACGAAAGAAACCACTGCAGTGAGAAGACTTCTCACTGCAACTAGAGAGTAGCCCTCACGCGCCGCAATTAGAAAAAAGCCCTCACAGCAAAGAACACCCAAGAGAACCAAAAGTAAATAAATACATAAAAATTTTTAAAAAGAGATGTAAACTATCCCCAAATTGAATTTGAAATAAATAATACTTTTAAAAATCACATCAGAAAAATTGTAGGATGCCGCTAACATAGCGCTCAGGGTATGACATACTTAAACTAGAAGAGGACAGATTTTACATAAACAATGCAAGAATCCAGAAAAAGAGGAAATAAAGCCAAAATATATAGTAATAAAAAATAATAATAAAGAACATAAATCAATAAAATAGAAGAACAATCTCAATATCAAATACTGATTCTTTGAGAAAGATCAACAACAGTAACATATTTCTAGGTAGACTGATAAAGAAAAAGAGAGAAAATACAATATAAAGAATAGAAAGGGGTGTCACTACAAATCTTTCAAACTTTAAAAGGATAATAAAAGGTTATTATGAATACCTTTATGTCAATAAATTTGAGAATTTAGTTGAAACAGGATTTGTGTCCTAGATACTGATATAAGAAGAAATAGAAAACCCAAATAATCCTATATCTTTACCTATGGGGAAGGAACTAAAAATCTTCTGTAAAGGAAATTCCAGTCTGAGAAGTTTCACTGGTAAATATTACCCAAACATGAGTAAGAAATATAATGTCAATTTTGTATAAATTTTTTGAGAAAAATAGAGGAGAAAATATATCCAAATTTACTTTATGAGGCATTATAATGCCCCTATAATAGCCAAGGACATTATTAAAAAAAGAAAGTCATAATTAATATCTCTTGAGACCATAGACAAAAATATTTAACAGAATATTAGCAATCCAGTGACTTCCCTGGTGGTCCAGTGGCTGGACTCCACACTGCCATGTGGGGGCCTGGGTTCAATCCTTGATTGGGGAACTGAAACCCACATGCCACAACTAGAGATTCCACATGCTGCAACTAAGACCTGGTACAGCCAAGGAGAGTTTATTCCAGGAGTGTAATATTGGTTTAGTATTAAAGTTCAATGTAATTTATCACATCTACAAAATAAAGAACAGTGACACAATCATGTCAACATATGTAGAAAAAGAACTTCAAATGACCATTCAGGAAAAAGAAAATTAAAAAACCATCAATTTTAGTGAAGTAGGAGTGAAGAGAACTTCTTTAACCTGATACAAGACAACTATGAATAACCTACAACTAACCTCCCCCACCGCATTAAGCTTACAGACAAGGCAGGACTGTGTTTCACCGTTTCTCAACGTTGTACTGAATGTCCTAGTCAGGGCAACAAAGAAAAATGAAAGAGACAAAATCCATAGCTTTTAGGGGGGAAAAAAAGAAGAAGCAAAACTGTTTTTATTTGTGGATGACATCTGTACTAGAAACAAGGATCGGGCCCAGTCATATTTTTGACAGTGTCACCAGTCACTAAACCACATAATCATTTAGACAGCTCACAGGAAATCCCCCTAAAGTTCTCGGCCCGACCTTTTAAGCTTTCTGTCAAAATAAAGGCAGCAAACACTGCTATGGAGGAGTGGATTTCTGCAAGGAGAGAACTCTGGGAGAGAAGTGGCCTGTTGATGGATTTACCAGTGAGAAACAGTGTGACTTTGACCAGTCACTATACCTCATCTTGCCTCTATAACTTCATCTGTAAAATGGGAAAGGTAATCATTTCCAACTCTAAGATTCCAAGTTTGGTCCTGAATAGGCAAAAATTTGTTCATTAAGCTTCCAGCCCCAGAGGAAATGAAGGTAGCAGGGTATGTTACATTCCAGGTTCCTGGGAGCGCCGAGAGCCTAAACTCCACGATGCATCCACTTCTCACCATTTCCCATTGTTATCTCTCATCTGCAATAGCTTTTTTATTTTCTTTTTTGGCTGTGTGGCTTGTGGTTTCTTAGTTCTCTGACCAGGTATTGAACCCTGTGCCCTTCACAGTGAGAGCTCAGAGTCCTAAGCACTGAACTGTCAGGGAACTCCCTTGCAATAGCCTTTTAATTGGGCTTCCTGGATAGCTCAGCTGGTGTAGAATCTACCTGCAATGCAGGAGACTCCTGGAATCAAGTTCGATTCCTGGGTTGGGAAGTTCCCCTGGAGATGAGATAGGCTACCCACTCCAGTATTCTTGCCTGGAGAATCCCCACGGACAGAAGAGCCTGCTGGTCTGCAGTCCATGGGGTCACAAAGAATAGGACATGACTGAGCAACTAAGCACAGCACAGCCTTTTAACTGGTCTTCTGTTTACTTTTTACCTTTCTTCAATCCATTTACCAGTAGCCAAATTATTTTTTAAATGTTTTATTTTATATTGGAGTATAGCTGATTAACAATGTTGTGATAGTTTTAGGTGGACAACAAAGTGATTCAGCCACACATATACAGGTACCCATTCTCCTTCAGACTCCCCTCCCATCCAAGCTGCCACATAACATTGGGCAGAGTTTCCTGTGCTATACAATTGGTCCTTGCTGATTATTCATTTTAAATATAACAGTATGTACATGTAGATCTCAAAGTCTCTAACTATCCTTCCCCTCACCCTTCCCCCTGGCAACCATAAGTTCATTCTTTAAGCCTGTGAATATGTTACCAAAGAGATATTTTTAAGAATAAGTCAGAGCATGTCATTCTTCTACTTCAGTCCCTCCAAGGCTTTCTCACTGATCTTGGAATTAAACCTCAACTCCTGAACTGGGCCTAAGGGCTTCCCAGGTGGTACAGTGGGAAAGAATCCACCTGCCAATGCAGGAGATGCAAGAGATGTGGGTTTGATCCCTGAGTCAGAAAGATCCCCTGGAGTAGGAAATGGCAACCCACTCCAGTATTCTTGTCTGGAAAATTCCATGGACAGAGAAGCCTCAGTTCAGTTCAGTTCAGCCACTCAGTCATGTCTGACTCTTTGAGACCCCATGAACTGCAGCATGCCAGGCTCCCTGTCCATCACCAACTCCCAGAGTCCACCCAAACCCATGTCCATTGAGTCGGTGATGCCATCCAACCATCTCATCCTCTGTCGACCCTTTCTCCTCCTGCCCTCAATCTTCCCCAGCATCAGCGTCTTTTCGAATGAGTCAGCTCTTAGCATCAGGTGGCCAAAGTACTGGAGTTTCAGCTTCAACGTCAGTCCTTCCAATGAACACCCAGAACTGATCTCCTTTAGGATGGACTGGTTGGATCTCCTTGTAGTCCAAGGGACTCTCAAGAGAAGCCTAGCAGGCTTACAATCCATGGGGTCGAAAAGAGTCAGACACAGCTGAGCGGCTGAGCACACGCACAGTAAGACCTAAATGATGTGGCTCCTGACTACCTTTCAGACCTCACATTTTACCCTTGTCTCGTCTTGTTCACAACACTCCAGCTACACTGGGCTTACTCTCCTGCAAGTATGTCAATGGGTCTCTGCCTCACAGCCTTGGCCTTTCCTGGGACCCTGTCCTCTAAGATCTGGGCGTGGCTCATCTTTTCTCTTCATCCAGGTCTCAGCAAGGCCTCTTTCTACCACCCTATCTAAAGCAGATATATCTTCTGCCTTACTTAAAAAAAACTCTTTCGTGTTGTATGAAAGGAGAGAAGGTTAGCACTCCCCTTGACAAGGATGGAAGAGGCTCTCGGGCCTGACAACACGCATACAGTTAAGGCATTGCCACCTACTTCGTGGCATCTAACCACTGTTTTATAAGAAAGTTGTGGTACATATACACAATGGAGTATTACTCAGCTATTAAAAAGAATACATTTGAATCAGTTTTAATGAGGTGGATGACGCTGGAGTCGATTATACAGAGTGAAGTAAGCCAGAAAGAAAAACATCAATACAGTATACTTACACATATATATGGAATTTAGAATGATGGTAATGATAAACCTGTACGCAAGACAGCAAAAGAGACACAGTTGTATAGAATGGCCTTTTGGACTCTGTGGGAGAGGGAGAGGGTGGGATGGGTTGGCAGGGTGGCAGTGTAACATGTGTGATATCATAAGCGAAACGAATTGCCAGTCCAGGTTTGATACAGGATGCAGGATGCTAGGGACTGATGCACGGGGATAATCCAGAGAGAGGGTGTGGGGCGGGAGGGTGGAGGTGGGGGTCGGGATTGGGAGTTCATGTACACTCATGGCTAATTCATGTCAATGTGTAACAAAACGAATACAGTATTGTAAAGCAAAACAAACTAAAAAATAAAAATTAATTTAAAAAAAAATAAAAAAAACTCTTTCACTTTAGCCATTTTCATTTTCCTCACTCCTTAGTGCAATGGGAAATTTTCCTACTTATACGTTATCTGCTTCCTTTGCCTGACTTTCTCACCCTCGTTCACAGCTGTCCCTTTGTCTAGAGTGGTGTCTGGCATGGATTAGATGCTCAACATACCTTTTAGAATGAATGAATGAGCTCTCCTCTATCATATTGTATATCTTGCTTGAGTGGACACTGGATCAGCTTACCTCTCCATCAGCCTAGACCAAACTCATACTTGACCACAGATCCCAATCTACCTCTTCAAGCAAGTAAATGCAAATGCATTATGCACAATACATTTATTAAGCCTCACATAACTAATTGTTCTGTGGACACAAAGAGTAAGACAAGATTTCTATGCAGCAGGACTTACAATCTAATAATGATGGAAGTAGATGAATAATAATAATTAAAATTTGAATATTATACTATTTTAATAATTGATGGAATTTAATTTTAATACCTAAAATTTCCAGTTTTCAAAGGACATTTCCTATGAATTATATCATCCAATACTAAAAAAACAGCCATCTTTTTCTGTCATTAATTTCAACCAGAAAGAAGTCAGACAAAGAAAAGACAATAGAAGTACCCCAAGCACAGTGGGAAGAACATGACATTTGGAATTCTCTAGAAGATCTATGCTCATTCCTTTAAAATGTACTGATGATAACAATAATACCACTATTTAGTACGAACCTATTATGAGCACAAGCTGGACTAAGTGATGCCACACAATTAACTAAGAATCAGTATATACTTTGACTTTATATATAGTATATACATATATGACTTTTTTATAGTATATATAGGTGACTTTGAGGAAGTAACCCAGCCTCTTTAAATCTCGGTTTCTCATCCCTAAAATGCTGAAAATTCACTTCATGATTGTTGTCAGAATTTGAAACAGTGTACAAGAAGTTGGTATATGAGAGAAACTTCAAATATTAACTTATTTTTAACAGTCACCTCAAAGAAAGTATTTTTTAGATAGTCATATTTATCAAATATTTAGAAGGACATGTTGGTAACAAAGATAAGATCAGTGATAAGTGCAGCCCAGCTGTCACCTACTCCTGACCAGAGCTATTTTGATCACTGAGGAATTTATATCCTTCCCAGGCCAGAAGCGGTGAGGCTCCATAGCCAATGAGGGCTGTAGTTCTGAAGGATTAAAAACAAAACAAAACAAAACAAACCACTGATAACTCGAACGTAAGGACTTCCCAAGCGGCGCAGTGGTAAAGCAGCAGCCTGACAATGCAGGAGATGCAAGAGACCCGTATTTGATCCCTGGGTCAGGAAGATCACTTGGAGTAGGAAATGGCAACCCACTCCAGTATGCTTGCCTGGGAAATCCCATGGACAGAGGAGCCTGGCGGGTTACAGTCCATGGGGTCGCAAAGAGTCAGACATGACTGAGTACGCACACATCTCAAACATAAATGTTATATAATAAATTCTTAATTATAAATTTTATTCCCTTACTAAACAAATTAATGTCTAGGAGTTGCCATAAAACTGGCTCCAAACAAGAACTTATTGACCATTCTAGAGTTGGGGGAAGAAAAGTCTTTAATAAATAAGTGTCATTTGAGCTGAATCTGGCAGGATGGGTAATATTTGCCACTGGGGTAATGAGATTTGCCGGTGGCTCAGCAGAGAAGAATCTGCCTGCAGTGCAGGAGACTTGGGTTCTATTTCTGGATTGGGAAGATCCCCTGGAGGAGGGCATGGCAACTCCAGTGTTCTTGCCTGGGAAATCCCATGGACAGAGGAGCCTGGCGGGCTACAGTCCATGCGGTCTCAAAAGAGTCGGACACAACTTAGAGACTAAACCGAAACATTGAGATTTCCCCTATGGGATGAGTAATTCAGAAGCACAGAATAACACAAAATATTTGGAATCCCATCTACATATATTTTTAAACTAGATTACCTTTGTGGCACTGTTTTCTTTGTTGTTGCTCTTTTAAAAAATGATATTAAAATAACTACGTTCTTAGAGAGATTCAATTAAAGGTACAGCATCCAAGGTCTTTGTTAGAGTTATTTTACATGTCAGGAAGAAGATAGGCTGGAATCATGGTCGGATAGACTACAGATCAAATAGGCAGTCAGCATGCAGATAATGGAAAATCAAATATACTGGGTTTGAGGAAGGAACAAATTTAAAACTCTTGGAACACTGGACTTCCCTAATGAATTTCCAAGAAAATGTGCTCAGTTGTCTGTCAAGTGGCTATCTCCCAAGTGCTAAAAGTATGCCCACAGGAAGAAAAACATCATGTTCCTCTAGAAAACCTTATATATTCTCCAGGTATCATTTTATCCATGAGAGATGAAGAGTGGGTGCACTCATCAGTGAGTTCATGCACACGTTCCCCTGGTGGATGCAGCAATGAGGAGAAAGTACCATTTTTTTGGTGGCATCAGTTAAAAGATGACCAAGAACAAAGTTTTCCAAAAATCTCCCTTGCTGCTCATGGCTTGCCCAAAGCATCTCGTGACACTTCTTTCCTGCAGAGGACCTTTCCTGTAATGAGCCCTCACTATATCCCAGTGCCATATATAACCACGATAGTGAGGCAACACTACCTCTGTTTTAGTTTTACATATGAGGAAACTGAGGTTCAGTGCACTCAGCTAGTGTCAGAGCCAGGATTTCAACCCCATCCTCTGTCTCCACTAGCTTCTTCCTAAGTTTCTTGAACCTTCTAAGCACTTCCCAAGACTCCTACTGTCAGTCTTCCCTGGCGGTCCAGTGGTTAAGAATCTGCCTGTCAATGCAGGGGACACAGGTTCGACCCCTGGCCCCGGGAAGATCCCACATATCACGGGATAGTTAAGCCCGTGTACCACAACTAATGAGCCCATAAGCTCTAGAGCCCGTACTCTACAACAAGAGAAGCCACTGCAATGAGAAGATCACACGAAGCCACAGAGACTCAGCACAGCCAAAAAAGTAAAAGAAATTAAAAAAAAAATCTAATATCAAAAGAAGACTCCTACTGAGCTAGTTGTCTAAGACCAAGAATTGACTATAAGACAGATACCTTATACACTGTCTGGACCCCTGTCTGCTCACTGTCCTACCTTTCATAACACTTATCATTAATCACCAGTTATGTGCCAAACATTATGTCAGATGCTGTGGATATGAAAATTTGTAAGATATTCCTGGTTTCAAAGATCTCATTATATAGTAAGGAACTCAGTTTTATCCTGGGTCCCTGTGACATCAACTATGTTTTTTAAACCCTTTATACATGAATCAACCTTGCCAAACAATATGGAGCAATCCAAGAGGCTAAAAGAGAAAAAGACAATGAGAAAGGAATTCTTTAGGGAAAGGGGCTAGAAAAACTATATTCCAAATTTTTCTTAGTAACAACTGGGAAAACTCACCCATTTTATCCCTTGTTACAAGCCTTGCAGAAAGGAGCAGATGAAAATATAAACTATGCAACCATCGGTAACAGGTTTAATCTGTCTGAATCTTGTTTCCTTTATAGGATAATAATTTCTGTTCTGAATCAAAGTCACTAATAAAGATCAGATCAAAATTTTGCTGGTCATATCATATAACCCCTTCATTTCACATATAGGGAAATAGTTCCAGAAAGAGAAAGTGACTTGCTTAAACCATCAGGGCTATTTGGTGTCAGATCTAGGATTAGAACCCATGCCTCCTTGTCAGGTTGGTGGGGGTCTTCTTTCTTGATCGGAGGTACAGGGTGTGCAGGACATCAAATATATACTAAATTACATCCATCATAGCTTGCATGCATAAAGGTTTTCACTGTTTTGAAAAGAGAGTGTATGCAGATCATCCCTATTTTGAGGGTTTAAACCTCAGAAGGCCCCGTGAGGCAGTAACGGGAGATACTCTTTTTTAATATTTATTTATTTGGCTGTGCCAGGTCTTGTTTGCAAAACATGGGATCTTTAGATGTGGCATGTGAACTCTTAGCTGCAGCGTGTGGGATCTAGTTCCCCGGCCAAGGATTGAGCCCAGGCCCTGTACGCTGGGAACACAGAGCCCTAGCCACTGGACCACCAAGGAAGTCTGCAGGCGAAATACTGTTTTCCCTACTTTACTGAGGAGGAAAATGAAGCTCAGAGGACTCTTAATATTTTCCCAATATCACACAGCATGCAGCAGAGACAAACATTGAGCCAGGCTTTTAATTCTGATCCACTACTCATAATTCCTGCACATTGAGTTTGGAGCAGGCAGAAAAACAGAGTACACCCCCCCCAAAAAAAAATGTTCTTTGAAGCCTTAGAAAACAAGACCTCAGGTGTATGATTTCATTTGGAAATAAGATACTCCTCAATAAAAGGACATTCCCGGTTAACTGGAGCAGACCCATCTATGCAGCTCCCTCTCATCCCCTCTTTAACTCTCTTTTCAACTGCTTTTTAATCAAGGCCTTCCAAAGTGCTTTACTATCTGGAACAACTTTTCTGAAAGGTAATTTGGCAATAATTTAGTCTAAGAACTAGTCAGGAACGTTCAAAAAATTTACCTGCAAAATATTCATTGCTATATTACCTACAATAGCCCCGCCCCCAAATTTTTAGGCTGAGAAATTTTCAACAATAAGGGATTGTTAAATACATCATGATACATGCATGTATTGGAGTTCTACTCAGCCATTTAAAATTATGTTGTAGTGAGTAGATATTCCCTGGGTCAGGAAGATCCCCTGGAGAAGGGCATGGCAACCCACTCCAGTATTCTTGCCTGGAGAATCCTGTGGACAGAGGAGCCTGGCGGGCTACATACAGTCCATACGGTCACTAAGAATTGGACGCAACTGAAACGACTTAGCACACACGTGGGTAGATATCACATGAAAATCTGTTCTCAATAGTTTAAGTGAAAAATCCATATACAGGCTTATTTTTGTAAAATAAACCTATATACAGTTGTATACACTAAGATGCTATCTCTGTTAGACTTTATTAATAAGTTCTTTTTGATTAAGTGTACTTTCTAATATTTTCACAAAGAAAATAGTGTTCAGGACAGGGAAGAAACCTAAATGTCCATTGACAGAGGAATGGATAAAGAACATGGATTTCTATACAATGGAATATTACTCAGTTCAAAAAAAGAAATGAAATGGTGTGTTTTCAGAGACATGGATGGACCTAGAGATTTCCATACAGAGTGAAGTAAATCAGAAAGAAAAAAATACATACAGTATAATATTCCTTACATGTGGAATCTAGACAAATGATACAGGTGAACTTATTTGTAAAGCAGAAATAGAATGAGAGACAGATAACCCAGTCATAAAAAGAAGGAAACCTTGCTATCTTGGACAACACAGACGACCCTGAAGGGTATTGTGCTAGCAAAATAAGTCAGACAAAGAAAGACAAATAACGTTTGGTCTCACTCACATGTGGGATTCAAACAACATTTAACTCATAGACACAGAGATGGGGAGCGGGGAGTAAAATATGTAAATGTGGTGGAAAGGTCAAAATTGCCAGTTATAAAATACAACCGACTCTCAAACAACAGGGGTTTGAACTGCTTATCCACTATACATGGATTTTTTTTCCCCAATACCGAATCAGTTCAGGTGAGTTCAGTCATTCAATTGTGTCCGACTCTTTGCGACCCCATGGACTGCAGCATGCCAGGCCTCCCTGTCCATTACCAACTCCTGGAGCTTACTCAAACTCATGTCCATAGAATCAGCGGTGCCATCCAAACATCTCATCCTCTGTCGTCCCCTTCTCCTGCCTTCAATCTTTCCCAGCATCAGGGGCTTTTCCAATGAGTCAGTTCTTCGCATCAGGTGGCCAAAGTATTGGAGTTTCAGCTTCAGCATGAGCCCTTTTATTCAGGACTGATTTCCTCTAGGATGGACTGGTTGGATCTCCTTGCAGTTTCCTTGGATCCAGTACTGAATATTACATTACTAAACAATCCACAAGGGCCCCAGGTTGCTCAGTGATAAAGAGTTCACCTGCCAATGTGGGAGAGGCAAGAGATGCAGGTTTGATCCCTGCTTCAGGAAGACTCCCCTAGAGTAGGAAACAGCAATCCACTCCAGTATTCTTACGTGGAACATTCCACGGACAGGGGACCCTGGCGGGCTACAGTCCATGAGATTTCACGGGTTGGACACGACTGAGCACACAGTTGCTTGAAACCATGGATGCAGACCTACGGATATGGAGGCCAGACTGCAAAATTACATGAATTTTTAACTACACAGAAGGTTGGCATCCCTAACTCCTGCATTGTTCAAGGGTCAACTGTAAATAAGTCCTGGGGATATAATGTACAGTTTGGTGATTATAGTTAATAATATTGTATTGTAGGTTTGAAAGTTGTTGAGAGAACAGATCTTAAAAGTTCTCATCATAAGAAAAAGAATTCCTCCCTGTATGACGATGGATGTAACTAGACTTCTAAAGGTGATCATTTCACAGTACACACATATCAAGTCATGCTGTATACCTGAAACTAATATAATGTCATAAGATAATTGTAGCTCAATTCGAAAAAGACATGTTGACAAACTAAAAATATATATATATATATATATACACAATTCTTCATTTTCAGAGGAACATCTTCCTGATGGCCTCGTCATCAGAACCTGTTACTGGCCAGACAGGAGTTATGCACTCAAGAGGTACTGAAATGTGCAGGACTTGTTTCCACTACATTAAACAGTCTTGAACCAGTGCTCTCTTTGAGTTCTCATGACTACATTTTATAGTCTTTCCATTGGTTCTCTCAAAATCAGCCTTTTTCATCCTGTCACTGTCAATTATTATCTCAAAATCAGCTTTTCCATCTTATTGCCACCAATGCCTCCCTTCCCCCAACTTCTAGCCCACAGCTTCTAATCTGAAGTGGGCTGAAAATTGGATCATCAAAAATTAAGAATCACTGGGGACTTCGCTGAAGGTCCAGTGGTTAAGAATCCGCCTGCCAGTGCAAGGTTCACAGGTTCAATCCCTGGTCTGGGAAGATTCCACATGCTGCAGGACAATAAAACCCAAGCACCACAACCTGAGCCCATGACTTAGAGCCTGTGCAAGACAAACCACTGCAACGAGAAGCCTGCACACTGCAATGAGAGTAGCCCCCACTTGCCACAGCTAGAGAAAGTCCACGCGCAGCAGTGCATACCTGGCCCAGCCAAAAATAAGCAAATAAATAAAATTTTTTAAAAGCCTTTAAAAAAATTAAGAATCATTTGTAAAAGAAATGCATGTGAAAGCCATCAAGAAAGTGTGTGCTGCTGCTGCTGCTGCTGCTAAGTCACGTCAGTCGAGTCTGACTCTGTGCAACCCCATAGACAGCAGCCCACCAGGCTCCGCCGTCCCTGGGATTCTCCAGGCAAGAGCACTGGAGTGGGTTGCCATTTCCTTCTCCAATGCATGAAAGTGAAAAGTGAAAGTGAAGTTGCTCAGTTGTGTCCAACTCTTAGTGACTCCATGGACTGCAGCCCACCAGGCTCCTCTGTCCATGGGATTTTCCAGGCAAGAGTACTGGAGTGGGGTGCCATTGCCTTCTCCGAAGAAAGTATGTAGTACTATGCAAATATATAAACTTCAATTATTTTAGCTTTTTATATTATTTTATAGATGGATTTACATTTATATGATTGCACCTCAATTACCGCAGCTGGGAAGTGGGTATATTAACATAGCTACCTTCTATACTTGTCATGACAATCAAAGGTGTTATTATTTGTAAGACACTTCAACCAGAGTCTGGCACATGTTAAATAATGAGTAGTGAAGTGAAACTCACTCAGTCATGTCCGACTCTTTGCAACCCCAACAGTCCGTGGGATTCTCTAGGCCAGAATACTGCAGTGGGTAGCCTTTCCCTTCTCCAGGAGATCTTCCTAACCTATGGATCGAACTCAGGTCTCCTGCATTGCAGGAGGATTCTTTACAGCTGGGCCACAAGGAAAGCCAATAATGAGTAAGTGCTTGTTAAAAATATATATATATATATTTGAGTTAAATAAAATCACATGGGCTCTGAATCAGAGTGTGAAGGGCTTTGACACAAATAAAATGCCTGAGTATTAGAAAATGATCTGTGACATCTACCTTCTCTTCTTGGAAAATTTTCTAGTTTAATTGGTGGCTTTCTGGCCTATTATACCAGGATATGCTACACAGGACTCACACATGTACACACACACACAGAGTATATAGATACCAGTACTCCCATCACTCTTCTCTCTATGATTCCCTGAACTCTCCTGGTCAAAGATACACACAAGGAAGCAATATGACTTTCAGGACATTTTGAGACTGAAACAAAATGTCTCAACACAGTAATAACTAAGATAATACATACTACACATTGAACATATTCCCATCTGAGCCAAATGCTTTCCATATATTCATTTATTTAATGTGCACACAATCATCTGAAGTCAAGACTATTGCACTTCCCTGTCTATGGATACAGGACATCTCCTGGAGACATTAAATAATTTGCCCATGGTAATGCAGCACCGTCCACATTGACTCCCAAGGCAGTGGCTGGAAAGCATTGTTTCCAAGACATTCTATTGTTATGTAGGTGCATGTAATTTCCGGAAGGGAGCTAACCCTATAAGAATGAGATTAATTGCCTGGCCTCAATTTAGAAGTCATAGGTGATCCCAGTTTTACTCCCTCTCTTGCCTAGAGCACCAGTTATCCCAATTTGTTTACGGAATTCCTGGAGACACGAGGAAATTCTCCAGAAAGCCCTTGATTACTGTTCCGCACTTGGACGCAGAAGTCCTATGTTTGAGTCCTGCCTTCTCATCCTTGTTACTGGACGAACACAGAGATTTTTTCTTTTTTAAAGATGTTATTGATTGATTTGGCTGTGTTAAGTCTTAGCTGTGTCTCGCAGGCTCCAGAGTGCTGGGGCTCATTGAGGACTTAGTTGTTCCCTGGCAAGTGGGATCTCAGTTCCTTGACCAGGGATGGAACCCACATTCCTAAATTGCAAGGTGGATTCTTAACTACTGGACCACCAGCGAAGTCCACAAACACACAGATCTGATTCAAACTCTTCAAGCATCAGTTTCTTTATATTCACAGCGGAGACAGTGACGGTTGAGTTTGTTGTGAGACCCAAAGGCGCTAATATTTGAGAAAGAGTCTTATAAACCTTCATGATATATGATAGGAGGAAAGATTATTGTTTGTTGAAAAGCATGTCCTCCTGGTGAAACCCAGCCATAACTGCATGGTGATTGCTGACTCCATGTCCATACATGGCAGCCTCAGCCAGGCATGCCACCCAGAGAACATCTGAGATGGGCGGCTTTGGAAGTGATGTGCCCAGAGTTAGATTCCGTCAGGATGCGGATATATTGTCCTCTCTACCTTCAAAGTACCTAGTCTACAGAAGTGTGCTTGAGTTGTAACAGTAATAGGTGTAGTCAGACGTCAGGAAGAACTTCACTAAGAAGATTAAGTTAGAGACTCTGAGAACTCTCTTTCGGGAATATTTAAAAATAAAATAGGTCTTTCTACCTTGAATGTTTCAAGAATTGACCTGACCAGAGCTAGAGGCTGGGATGAAATGACCTCCTCGGGTCTTTTCTACTTCTGTCCGGCTCTGATGTTCTAGCATTAGACCCTTCTGCTCATGTTGCCAGTCAAGTTCATTGCTCGATGTTGCCAGTCAAGTTCATTTAGATGTCCTGGGCTCCTTGTCCATTAGATCAGCTGCATCCACAATGCCACAGAAAACTCTTTATGACTAAATAATTTCTTTGGTGTATTTTCAAGCACAGTCTCCAAAGAACATATGTTAACTTTCATATAACTTAGAACACAAGGGACTACGGTACTCAATTTCTTCAGCAAGTCTGTAATTATGATAATAATATCTTATACCTATATAATGCTTTATTATTGTTGTTGTTATTTTCTAGTCTCTAAGTTATGTCCCACTCTTTTGTGACCCCATGGACCATAGCCTGCCATGCTCCCCTGTCCATGGAATTTTCTAGGCAAGAATACTAGAGTGGGTTGCCATTTCCTTCTCCAGTCCAACCCAGGGATCGGACTCACATCTCCTGCTTGGCAGGCACATTCTTCACCACTGAGCCACGTCAGAAGCTCTCATATAGTACTTTATACCCTTCAGTATATTCTAATTTTATTAGATTTCAGAGCCACTCTTGTACTACAAATAAGCAATTATTATGCTCCATATTTTACAAAAGACAGAATGAAAACAGAGGTTTGGTGAGCTGCCTAAGACAACACACTTAGTAACTGAGTTGACTTTAGGAGACATATCATGTTCCAGCACATGTAGAAAAGAAATCCACTTTCATTCCATGGACCACAGAAGACAGAAGCAGCAAATGGGGTGAGGAATTCCAGGCCAGTGTTCACATAGCTATTTACCCATCCAGTCCAAAAGCTAGATTTACTTTTCTGGAATAAGACATTCTGCTCATTCTGACCACGGAAAACCTGGCCAAGTATTCAGTTCAGTTCAGTTCAGTCGTGCAGTCATGTCCGACTCTTTCCGACCCCATGAAGTGCAGTACGCCAGGCCTCCCTGTCCATCACCAACTCCCGGAGTTCACTCAGACTCATGTCCATTGAGTCCATGATGCCATCCAGCCATCTCATCCTCGGTCATCCCTTTCTCCTCTGCCCCCAATCCCTCCCAGCATCAGGCTCTTTTCCAATGAGTCAACTCTTCACATAAGGTGGCCAAAGTACTGGAGCTTCAGTTTTACCATCATTCCTTCCAAAGAAATCCCAGGGTTGATCTCCCTCAGAATGGACTGGTTGGATCTCCTTGCAGTCCAAGGGACTCTCAAGAGTCTTCTCCAACACCACAGTTCAAAAGCATCAATTCTTCTGCGCTCAGCCTTCTTCACAGTCCAACTCTCACATCCATACATGACCACAGGAATAACCATAGCCTTGACTAGACGGACCTTAGTCGGCAAAGTAATGTCTCTGCTTTTGAATATACTATCTAGGTTGGTCATAACTTTTCTTCCAAGGAGTAAGCGCCTTTTAATTTCATGGCTGCAGTCACCATCTGCAGTGATTTTGGAGCCCAAAAAAACAAAGTCTGACACTGTTTCTACTGTTTCCCCATCTATTTCCCATGAAGTGATGGGGCCAGATGCCATGATCTTCGTTTTCTGAATGTTGAGCTTTAAGCCAACTTTTTCACTCTCCTCTCTCACTTTCAACAAGAGGCTTTTTAGCTCCTCCTCACTTTCTGCCATAAGGGTGGTGTCATCTGCATATCTGAGGTTATTGATATTTCTCCCAGCAATCTTGATTCCAGCTTGTGTTTCTTCCAGTCCAGCGTTTCTCATGATGTACTCTGCATATAAGTTAAATAAATTACTCTTGCCCTTTGTGGGACTCTCCCATACCCAGCAGCTCCCAACAGCAAATCTTGGAAACTTCTTGCAAAGATCACCCCTAGATGGTGGATCTAAGTCTAGGAAGCCCAAGTTTCCATCTTGTCTTAACACGGAACTAACAGCCAGCTGACATGGCAGAAGGGCAGTTGCAATTTGACTTCTATTTAGATAGAAAATATAAAATGGTATCATTGTAGAGTACATCATAGCTTCTAAGATGTTATTTAAAAGTTCCCGACTAAGCAATTTTCAAATCACATTTAAGAGGTAGAAGGAAGATCACATAACCACATTCCACATAGGAAGCTGAGATTCACCTTACAGTGTGAGACGATACCCATCCCAGACGCAGGGGTCTGTGGAACCATGGCAGGAGAACTAACCCATTAGGAGAATCCTGTATTTGCTGTGGATAATGGGTGGTGATGGGAATCTTAGCTTTAACTATTTTTCCTATTTTGAGTTTTCATTTTTTTCAACATTTTAATAACAACAAATATTTATTTGTTAATCATTTTAAATAGTAGCTGTCTTCAGATGACTTTTGTGGCACTTAAACATTAAAGCTCTTGGGGTCACAAAGAGTCAGACATGACTTGGCCACTGAACAATAAAACATTAAAGCACATTAAAAAAAAATCACAAAACCAAGCAACAGTACACAATTTTCAGATAGTTCTACATTTACAAAATGGAAAACTTCCAACAATAGTAAATCTAAATAAAATGGACCTTTATCCCTATAAGGGCCTTCCTAGTGGCTCAGAGGTAAAGAATCCGCCTGCAATGCAGGAGACGCAAGAGATTTAGTTCCATCCCTGGGTCTGGAAGACCCCTGGAGAAGGAAATGGCAACCCACTCCAGTATTCTTGCTCGGAAAAATCCCATGGATGGAGAAGCCTTGTGGGCTTCTGTCCAAGGAGCTGCAAAGAACTGGACACGATCGAGCGACTAAACACACACACACCCACATAAACCCATTAATGCTGTTTTAACATTGCCCTTCCTTATAGACTAAAGGATCTCTTGTTTAATTGAAGATTTTTTGCCCAGGAACTTTTTCACATCACCAAATTGCACCAGTCTAGGTCAAAATAATGGAGAAGGCAATGGCACCCCACTCCAGTACTCTTGCCTGGAAAATCCCATGGATGGAGGAGCCTGGTGGGCTGCAGTCCATGGGGTCACTCAGAGTTGGACTGAGTGACTTCACTTTCACTTTTCACTTTCATGCATTGGAGAAGGAAATGGCAACCAACTCCAGTGTTTTTGCCTGGAGAATCCCAGGGATGGGGGAGCCTGGTGGGCTGCCGTCTATGGGTCACACAGAGTCGGACACGACTGAAGCGACTTAGCAGCAGCAGGTCAAAATAAATATCTATTTCTATATAAAATTTTTTTAATTTGAAAGAATAGAAATAAGTTATTCAATATTCAGAATTTTGGTTTATTTAAAAATCACACTTTTTTTCATGTACAGTCATAAGGTAAGATACATGGGGGAACTAATGAGAATGAAAGAAGTAGTTGAGATATCACAATTCAAACTAAGCCTATGTTACATAATAATGATTTTTAAATACAAAAGCTCCATGGTATTTCATTTATTTCAAATATTACTCAAACAGCATCACAGTTTTTAAATGTTGGCTACAAAAATTATCAGGTTAGTACATCAGTTATGTGTCTTACTCTGTATTAACAGATTATGTCTACATTTTCAGAGACAAATTTGGATTAAATTCTTATATAACTTTACCACTGAACTAAAAATAAATATGGAAAAATATTGGTCTGATTCTTTGAAGGATTTTTTTAATTAGAAATAACACATTAAAATAAAGTTTATATAAAAATGTGGCATAATCAGGGCATAGATTTATGTGATCCCCAAAACCAAAACTCAATCACCAAAACCCCAAACAAACAAAAATAAAGCAAGCTTTTTAAAAAAGGCTTAAGCCATGGAATTGCAAATTCTAAATAATAATTATTCCAAATTCATTTCTATAACCTATCACTTACAAATATCTTTTTTCAAACTGGCCAACGAAAATGTGCTTTATGAATCCTAACAGATTAGGTCTCTTTCTGTATCCAATCTTCTACTCTGAATGATGTTTTTCCCCAAGTTAGCATAATTTTTTTACATTTTTAAAAAGAGATAAAAAGATATAGTACCTTAACAGGATAAGAAACTTGGAAACCATACACACACAAAGTAAAATTACATTAAAGGTTTTTCCTTAGTAAGGTTAGTAAAAATAAAAACACATTTTATAACACTTTTTTCACTCAAAAAGTTTTCAAAGTTCACCAAACCAAGATTCGTTTCACTCATTACTGATGTGTGTTCATCTTTGCAGAGGATGTATGGAATCTGATTAATAGCAAAAGTATACTTCCAATATTACTGTCCTTCTGGACCAAGAACCCAGAAAAGAATCTTAAAAAAGAGTCCTCAGAAGAAAATCGAGGATTCCTTTGTGTGTGTGTGTGTGTGTGTGTGTGTGTGGAGTCAGTTGTTGTGGAACCTCCTTAAATGGACCAAACTAGTCTTCTGCCAATCTTGATGCATGGAGCTTTACTGGGTCAGGTGGGCACCAAACCTCCCACAGTCTCACCCCCAGCCTCAGCGTGTCTGCCAAAACTTTCTAGAGACTTTGATGATGAAGATATTGTCTTTGAAATAAAACAATCTGTCTAGGGTTCCTTTTTATACTGACCAATACAAGAGCACTGGAGAGCTTCCTTGGTGATTCAGTCGTAAACAATCCACCTAACAATGTAGGGGACATGGGTTTGATCCCTGGTCCGGGAAGATCCCACATGCCACAGAGCAACTAAGCCTTCATGCCCTATATCCTCTGCTTCACGCAAGAGAGGCCGCCCTAAGAAGAAGCTCGTGCACCAGAACTAGAGAGAAACTCCCACTTGATGCAACTATGGAAAGCCTGTGCATAGCAATGAAGACCCAGTGCAGCCAAAAACAAATGAAAAAAAATTTTTAAAGAGTATTTGAACACAATGAATCCAGAGAGGAAATAATTCCTTTTACTTAACAGGGAAAAACTCAGACCCAGACTCAACTTGCCTTCAAAATCCACGTTCTGATGTTTCTTCCCATCCATCTTTTAGTGTGGAACCACAGTTAAAATAATCAGGATGATACAGCCAGATGACAGACCTTAATTCAAACAGCTTATAGCCAGTCATATTTTCTACTCCTTACCTACTGCACTCAAATGGTATTATGGGCTGAATGTATGTGTTCTCCCAAAATTCATATGTTGAAACCCTAACCCTTAGTGTGATGAAATTAGGAGGCGGAGCCTTGGGGATGTAATTTGATCTAAAAGGAGGTCATGAGAGTGGAGTCCTATAATGGAATTAGCGCCCTTACAAGAAGAGAAAGAGAGACCAGAATTTGCTCTCCCCACGCACACGTGCTGACGTGCTAAGGAAAAGCAATGGGAACACAGAGCAAGAAGCAGGCAGTCTACAAGCCAGGAAACGGGCTCTCACTCGGAACCGAAGCTACCGGGACCTTGATTTTGGACTTCTAGTGTCCAGGATCCTCAGAAATAAATGTCTGCTATTTAAGCCACTCAGTCTGCCGTATTTTGTTACAGCAGCTTGAGCTGCCCAAGACAAAGGGCATACCTGTCTTTCTAAACAAACACACCTGAGGACCGTTATTCAGTTATTTGCTTATTTATTGGATAAAAATGAAACGAGTGCTACTTTGTGCCAGGCACTGCTCTAAGTATGGAGGGTCAGCAGTGTGTGTCAGCTGGTGGTGTTTTTATCTTTGTGACCCCATGGACTGTAGCCCACCAGGCTCCTCTGTCCGTGGGATTTCCCAGGCAAGGATATTGGAGCTGGTTGCCATTTCCTTTCCCGGGGATCTTCCTGACCCAGAGATCGAATCCAAGTCTCCAGCACCGGCAGGCAGATTCCTTACTGCTGAGCCACCAGGGAAGCCCAAATCCCTGCTCTCATGGAGTTTACATTTCTCAAGTTGCCTTCCAAGACCACATTGGGAATATCCCGCCAAATTAGCTAATTTTACAAAAGGACCAAATTTGTGTGTGCATATTATTGGTACAATGAATTTGCACTACACCTTACCTCTAAAGGTTTCTTGTGTCTTTAAAGACGTTACCTCCCACATCCAAGCTGTTATCTCACAGAAATGGAAATGGGGAACTTGCTGGGAGGAAAACACGAACTTAGCATTTATACATTTTTGTATTATTGAACTAGTTGAAATGAGCATGTATTAGCTTTGTAAATATAATTCCATAAAAGTTCTTTTTAACTTTACAATCAGCCCTTCAATATTCCTGAGAGACCAAAGCAAGACAGATGGAAGTGAATGAGGTCCAGAGAATGACTCTGGTTATTGCTTCACAGATATCCCTTCCCTAGAACCCAGTAAAGTGACCACAAAGTTCTCCAGTAGCAACAAGCACTTCCATAACCAGTGCTGGAAGTAAGACTCAAAAAGTGGCAGCTAAAAAGGAAATCAGGACTTCTCTGGTGGTCTAGTGGTTAAGACTCTGCCTGCCAGTGCAGGGGACACAGGTTCAGTCCCTGGTCCAGGAAGATTCCACATGCTGTGGGGCAACTAAGCCCACGTGCCACAACTACTGAAGCCCACACCCTCTAGAGCCCATGCTCTGCAACAAGAGAAGCCACCACAACTAGACAGTAGTCCCCACTCGCTGCAACTAGAGAAAGCCCTTGAGAAGCAACAAAGACCCAGTGAAGCCAAAAATAAATACATAATACATAAAAAAATTTTTTTAAGGAAATCAGTTCTGATTTGGGATGGAGCTGGGCAGCAGAATGGAACGGCCACTAACTGCATCCTGACTTCTCAAAAGCTCTCACAATAAGTCCCACCAATCATGAGAATCTCACTTAAAACTCCAAGCCTGGTAAGAAGAAAATTGGGACTAGCCTAGTGTCTTCCTTCTTCACTGGGAAATAGGGGAAACAATCGCAATGAGAGAAGCAGGGGAAGTGGACAAGGAGGCTGCCTCTTGCAGAAGTGGAGGCTCCAGGCATGTCCTGAGCGGGGCAGGGATGTGAAGCAAGAAGTTATCAATCCAGCAAAAAGAGATCCACCTCCCAACTGGAGCCAGGTGGTGAGAACGCTGGTCCAGGACAACTAATGAACCTTGAAAGGGAGAGCAGAGCCCGAGCTGCCTAGCAAAGCCTGCCCCAGGTGAATCCTCTCTGTTCCCTGGCTCTTTAGGAAAAACTGGAGAGCTCTTAAAGTGTAGACCTTAAGAAAAAACAAATGATACTGTGAGATGATAGTTAAGACACCACTAACACTGTAAGAGTAAAGAGAGAAAATACAATATAGAGAGAAAATACAATATAGATAGAACTGCTAAAGCATGATCAAAATAAAAAATCAATGCGGGGACTTCCCTGGTGGATCCTGACACAATAAAAGATCCTGCATGCCCCAGCTAAAACCCAATGCAGCCAAATAGTAAACAAATATTTTTTTAAAAATGAAATGGCATTAAAACAAGTCTGTATATCACACATACACACACAGACAGCACGCAAAAGATACATAAATAACCAGCCTAGAAAATATAACTCAAGAAAGAGAAGAGAAATGTTTTTACAAGTGTGTTTAACTAAAGAATAACCAAGTAAGAACATGAGGTCAAGAGATGATTTAAAAAAAAACCAGAATGAGATGAAAAAAGAAATAACAGGTTGGAGGAAACAAATGGATGCCAGAACAATATCATTTAAAAATTATAAATAAAAATACCAAAGAGACAGACTAGACAGAGCTGAAAATAAATCACAGTTGTAGAATAAAGTTGAAATAATTAAAGGTATGTGAAAGAGATAAAGCAGATCAGGGAGAAGCCAATAAACATGGAAGATAAACATAATAATAATAGGTACTTTAAAGTATCAAACTCAACAAATAAAGTGGGAAAAAGTACTAAAAGACCCAACAAAAGAAAATTTCCCTAAAAAAAATAGTAGCCTTTAATACAGTTTATTATGTGCCAGACACTATTCTATGCACTTGACACAAATTAACTAAAATCATCCCAACCAATTTTACGAGGCAGACATAATTATTTACATTTACAGATAAGTTGTAAATGGACTGCAAGGAGATCAAACCAGTCAATCCTAAAGGAAATCAGTCTTGAATATTCATTGGAAGGACTGATGCTGAAGCTGAAGCTCCAATACTTTGGCCACCTGATGCAAAGAACGGACTCATTAGAAAAGACCCTGATGCTGGGAAAGATTGAAGGCAGGAGGAGAAGGGGATGACAGAGGATGAGATGGTTGGATGGCATCACCGACTCAATGGACATGAGTTTGAGCAAGCTCCGGGAGTTGGTGATGGACAGGGAGGCCTGGCGAGCTGCAGTCCATGGGGTTGCAAAGAGTCAGACACGACTGAGCGACTGAACAACGACTGAACAACAGATAAGCTGAAGCATAAAGAGCTTAATAACTCTCTAAGATTTTACCGTTAATAATATTAAGTCAGCTAGAACTGAAAATGTCTACTGAAAAGCATACACTGGGTTCTAGAAATATGGAATGTAAAATTCACAAGGCCAAAACAACATCAAGGGTAAAGAAAAAACTTTTCACACATTCAGTCAGACAAGGTAAGTTACCGACAATGAGAAATAATCATCTGACGTCCTTCTCTGAAATAATATTCAATGCCAAAAAGATAATAGGGGAATAACTACATAGCTCTTTAGAAATAAAGAGTGACCCAAGAGTAGTATGCTTATTCAAACATATAGGCAACATATATAAAAGAACTCAATGAAACAGTACCAGTAAGTTGTTTTAGAAGGAAAAAAAAAGTGTTTACAATAAAACCCAGCCAATTATAAAATAAATCCAAATAAAGAACTTGAGGGTGGAGAAGCTGTTGTAAAAAGTCTAAAAAAAGTGCACATACTAGATAGTAGCTATGATATGAATTATGGCTATAGAAATGATATGAAACCTGACAATGCACAAATAATAAAAACATAACCAAAACAATAGCAAAATAATGTGATACAACAATAAAAATCGAAGTGAGAGAGAAAGAGGTGGGAGGGAAAAAAGAGTGCTTGCATGAGGGGAATAAATCAACATTGCCTAAAACAAAATCATTCAGGATAAAAAATAAAGGCTATAACTTCTTAAAGTACTTCATAATCTCTTCTTAAAATTAGAAGGGATATTTTGAGAAATGATATTTCCTGTAATAAAGAAATGTGTATTTGAAGTTTAGTAATTCCTTCAATTTCTTTTTTTCCTCTTTCAATTTAAGTTAAATTAAACACAATCATTCTATTTCAAAATAGCAGTATGACCTCATTTTGTATCTCATCAATAATATATTGACTATCCTTTACCATCCATTCAGTTATTCTTCCATTAGTTGTTCTATTTTATGTGCCTAAAAATTATTTAAAAATCACAATTTTTTAAAAGAATAAAGTACCTTTAAAAGTAAGACAATAGTGATTTTTCTTTAAAAAGAAAAACAAAGTTATAATAATGCATCTGGGGAGCTGGATGGGGCTTTTAAAATCTCCTCCTCTTTTATATGGTAAGAGAACAAACAGAAAATGGTACAGCCACTGTGAAAAACAGTATGACACGTCCTCAAAAAATTAAAAATAGAACTACCATACGATTCAGCAATTTGACTTCTGGGTATTTTTCCAGAGAAAACAAAAACACTAATTTGAAAAGATATGCACCCCTATATTCATGGCAGCAATATTCAAAATAACCCAAGATATGGAACCAACCTCAGTGCCCATAAATAGATGAATGAATAAAGAAGATGTGAGATATATATATATATATGTATATACATATACACAATGGAATATTACTCAGCCTTTAAAAATGAAATCTTGCCTTTTGTGACAACATGGATGAACCTAGAGGGTATTATTCTTAGTGAAAAAGTCAGGCAGAGAAAGACAAAAAAATGTATGATTTCTCTTATTTGTGGAATCTAAAACTCAAAACAAATGAACAAACATAACAAAACAGAGGCATAGATACAGAAAACAAATAGGTGGTTGCCAGAGTGGGAGAGGGTGTTGAGAGAAGGAGGGGAGGGAGATTAAAAGGTACAGATTTTCAGTTACAAACTAAATGAGTCACTGGTATGAAATGCAAAAAACAAAACAAAACCAGAATGAGATTATGTACTAAGGGACACGTAGGCTGTTGTGATATAAGCCAATGTTTATTCTATTCCCGTATTCTGATTTCCTATTAGGAATTTAAGCAGTGCCAAAAAAAAAAAAGCGTCAAAAAGAAAGTGAAAAAAAACCCCACACCAAGTCCTACCATCTAGAAATAACCAACATTGCCATTAGGTGAGCATCAGTCCAGATAATTTTTATCCAAATAAACGGAGCAGCGGATAGGTAGCTAATCAGATAAATAGCATGATAAATATTATAAAAAATAAAATGAGATTAGATGCAGTATTTACTAACAAAAAAGATTCTACTTAATTCCTAAACCATGATATTGTCCAAATGATGTAAGAAATCCAGCCCAGATGTTTACACATCCAGTGTATGGTATTCCCTCGAGTATAACTGCTCTGTTGGATACACACACCGTGGGGCAGTCCCACTTATGCAGACACACACACACACACACACACACACACACCAGGCCTACTCTCCTGTTGATCTACAGCACCCTGAGGTCTGACCGAGTCTTTTCTGCACCCACAGAAGGGATTTATTTCCCTTGTCCGACTTATCACACCTCACTCTGACACAGAAGGCACAGGACTGGGACATCCAAGCAAAGATGTGAGATGCATGCATGAGAAACGGTTCCGAAGGGAAAGGAACTGAAGGACTACGAGAGGAAGATGGACAGTGATGGGCAACCAGGCAGGCACAAAGGGCAGGAAGGTAAGAAGGGAGAAGAGCTGCAAGGTGGAGTGACGTAAAAGGAGGTCTGTTTCCCGCTCTGCGTCCCACGGGGAAACACTTTCCTACTGGCAGTGGACTGGCACAGACAGAAATGGGGATGCGAGGGAGGCAAATTAACATCACTGAGATCAAGTTTGGAGGCGGAAAGACCCCAAGTCAAGAACTGGATCCATGTACTTCCCTGGTAGCGCAGTGGATAAGATTCCTCCTGCCAATGCAGGGGACAGAGGTTCAATCCCTTGTCTGGGAAGATCCCACAGGCCAGTGGAGCAACCTGTGCACGACTGCGGGGCTCGGGAACCGCAGCTACGGAGCCCGCATGCTGCAACTACTGAAGCTCAGGAGCCTAGAGCCCTGAGCTCCGCAACGGGAGGAGCCACCACGAGAAGTCCGCCAACCCCGTGAAGAGGAGTGCCCGCTCGCCGCAACTAGAGGAAGCCCGGAAAGCACTGAAGACCCAGTGCGGCCAAAAATAAATAAATTAAATTAAACTGAAAAAATTTAAAAAACGGATTCATGAGTAAACAAAGGCTCAGCATCAGGCAGAGAAGGCAATGGCACTCCACTCCAGGACTCTTGCCGTGAAAATCCCACGGACAGAGGAGCCTAGTAGGCTGCAGTCCATGAGGTCGCTGAGAGTTGGACACGACTCAGTGACTTCACTTTCACTTTTCACTTTCATGCACTGGAGAAGGAAATGGCAACCCACTCCAGTGTTCTTGCCTGGAGAATCCCAGGGACGGGGGAGCCTGGTGGGCTGCCGTCTATGGGGTTGCACAGAGTCGGACGCGACTGAAGCGACTCAGCAGCAGCAGCAGCAGCAGCAGCAGCAGCAGCAGGAGTAGAAGACAGCTGTTATCAGAGAGGCCTACACTTAGTATCCTTGGAGCAAGACATATGCATGGACACTTGACAGGTTCGGTTTCCCCACCTGTCAGAGGAAGTACTACCTTATCTGCAGACACAGTCCGAAAGGAACATAAGTGACCCAGGAGACCAGCTATATAAGACACCATAATGGAACTCTGGGTGAAGGCACTGGATGTCAGAGGCCTTCCTTTCCCCCATGTCATGGGCTTTTTCCACCCCGAGAAGGATGCTTCATTCACAGCACACACAGCAGCATGATTCCCAATCACGTGACTGCTCGCTGGAGGGCACTCACTGGCCCTAGGTACCCTGAGTTCTACAGGGAAGACAACTAAGACCCACATCGCTCTTCAAGTCATCAGGCTCTGTGACCACCTAAGTGGTATCACCCTACTCAAGTTTATATCAAGTACTGTCACAATATCTTGACCTCCCCTAAAGGAACACAAAAAAACGCGGGTCTTTCCTAAGGACCAGAATGAAGTTGAGTCACTTATTCGCATTTCCTTACTCTTTGAAACCACGTTCTAATATTATCATCAGAGATCAACTCCCCCATCTAAAGCCTTCAGTGATCCTGCAATGCCTTCAAAACTCAGTACAAAGTCTTTGCTCAACATTCAGCTTCCTCTATAACCTGGCCCCTGTCTTTGTAGTTTCCTTTTCCTCCTCACCATTCCAATCATCCAGTGCTCCAATCACAGTATATCACCCCAGAATCCACCTCGCATTCATTATTCCAGACCTTTATTATCAAGATCCACTGCGAGGAATGCCTATATTCATCATCTTTCTACCAAAATTTTACTCAGTATACAAGGCTTAGCTCACATGTCCCTCACCGCCTAGAACTCCCATCAGAATTAAGCTTCCTTCCTTTCAGGGCCGTGGCACTTTGTTTTGACCTCTAGTTAGACTTAATTCATTTTGCCTTCTATTAGTTGCTGTTTGAATCTGTCTTGATTTAAATCTGTCCTTACTGGTCATAAGTGAATGAACGTTTATTGAACATCTACTATGGATGCCAGGTGCTTCACAGACATCATCTAATTTATCCTTCTATTGCTAACATGTGGTGCTCATACATTTCGGGTGTTCATAAATGTGTGTCGTATTATTCTATTAAAGAGAAGGGTAATAGTTTGATTTCTGAGCTTCACCAGGAGGTCACTTAAATATGTCTCCTTTAGAAGACTTATGAAAAAATTAGACTGTTCAACTCAGTTGGATGGCATAGAGAAGGGGTGCCAAATATTTAGTCTTTGATAATTCTGTCTTAGAAAAATGCCCTAGCCAGAAAACAACGTTCCCTTTTTCTGCTTCTTTTTCTTGGCGCCACCCAGGAACTCAGCACCATATCTCTATTGTGCCCAGAGTCGGACCTCAACAAGCTAGAAGGTTCTAACCCTGGACGAGCTACTAATTTTCTGTGAACTTTAGACCAGACAGAGCCCCACGCTGTGTCCTGTGCTGTGCTGCTCAGTTGCGTCCAACTCTCCATGACTCTGAGACCTCACGGACTGTAGCCCACCAGGCCGTTCGTGGGGATTCTCTAGGCAAGAATACTGGAGTGGGTTGCCATGCCCCCCTCCAGGGGATCTTCCCAACCCAGGGACTGAACCTAGGTCTCCCACAATGCAGGTGGATTCTCTACCATCTGAGCCACCAATGAAGCCCTATGTAAAATGGGGCATTTGGGCGGGATGACCTCAGAGGTACTGATCAGTTCCTAAGATTCTATGTTGAAAGAACATACACAAGATAACTTGGGAATTGGCTAACTCTTCAGGCAAACCTGTGTACAACAAAATATGGAAGACTATGGAAACAGGGCAATAGATTTCTGTGTGTGTGTGTTCTGGGAATGTTTTGTGTCTGTGCATTGAGTCGGGGAGGGGGGAGAGGTGAAAAGCTGTTAATCCATGGAAGTCTACTTTAAAGAAATTTACAATTTATGTGAATACCTAAACCGTAAAAACACTGCTTGGTTACTCTTTACTAGGGGTTACCATTTTTGTTGTTGTTAATAAGAAACTAGTGAAGGTTATTTTTAAATCCACTAATCTTACAGTTGAGAATGGCTTAAAAAAAAATCCACAGACCTATAGAACTCAAAGATCACCATTAACAAATCAATTCTCTTCATTTACATTTGGCATCTGACTGATCATGCAGAAGGATCTCTTTTGACCAAATGAATGAATAAATCAACAGGGTTGCTCAACTTCTGCAGGGAGTGAGGGCACATGTAACAGTCAACTTTAGTCACAGTGTCAATGAAGGCATATCCATTCACTGTTGAATAACCAGTTGATCTGGATTCAGCTATTTTCAAAACCATCAATTAGACTGGACTAAACCTCTTGCTTTTGAACTGTGGTGTTGGAGAAGACTCGTGAGAGTCCCTTGGACTGAAAGGAGATCCAACCAATCCATTCTGAAGGAGATCAGCCCTGGGATTTCTTTGGAAGGAATGATGCTGAAGCTGAAACTCCAGTACTTTGGCCACCTCATGCGAAGAGTTGACTCATTGGAAAAGACTCTGATGCTGGGAGGGATTGGGGGCAGGAGGAGAAAGGGACGACAGAGGATGAGACGGCTGGATGGCATCACTGACTCGATGGACGTGAGTCTGAGTGAACTCCGGGAGATGGTGCTGGACAGGGAGGCCTGGTGTGCTGTGATTCATGGGGTCACAAAGAGTCAGACACGACTGAGCGACTGAACTGAAAACCTCTCCTTAGACAGGTTTGGATGAAAAGACACAGCTTGTATACCAAGTGTGTGCATATACAGATGAACCTGAGAACCCTCAGTCTGATTTAGGAGGAGCCCACTACAGTTCTCTATATGCCTCCCCAAGGATATAAGGTGTCCTTTGTTCTCTCTGCTGTCAGAGAAAACCAAGAATAAACAGGGGCTTTGGTGCTGTTAGGGTCAAGGTCAGACTCACATCTTTGTTTCTATCAAATGTTGACTATGTGCAGTTCCAATATTTCACCAGACTGTTTCACCAAAGGCACATAATAGTGGGCCTCAAATACAGAAATGCCACCGTGGCACCAATCAAAATGCTCTAGTATATCCGGACTATGAGTTTGCTATAAGTAAAAGATATTAGATCTGCAGGGGAAAATAAACTTATAAGAAAAAGAAAAAAGAAGACAAAAGAAAATTTTGATTAAGTACTTTTTGGAGGGACTGGGGAGCAACATCGTGTAAAATTCTGGAGAAAAGAAAACTCAAAAATAAAGGGAAAAGAAAAGTAAATAACGTACTTCACAGGGTAAACCTATTTTTAATGCAAACACAGGAGAAGCAGAAGGGCTCTTCGAAACAGAGATCTTCAGTTAAGTGCAGCCAAACTAAGCCAGTCTACAGGGAGGGGGACAGTTTTCAGATCAGTGTTGCTCAATCCACAGAATTAAAAAAAAATTTTTTTTAAGGAAGAAAAGAAAATCGGTTAAAATTTTGAGCCAAAACTTCAAGAGATTCTTTTTAAGACTCAGTTTCTTCATATATTTTAACATATATCCTTTACAAAATATTTTTCTCACTGCAATGCCTTTCCTAAAATCAAACATGTATTTTTTTCCTTTGCTGAAGATTCCCCCCAAAGAAAATTTCCTTCCAAATCTATACTTTCAATATAATAATAAAATAGATTCAAACTTTTTGTTTGTTTTTGTAGAATTTGCTAGCCCCTCCCCCCCTTTTTTTTCCTGAAAGAAAATCCTCCTCCAAATTTTTATTTTTTTATTCAGGATATTTAAAAGTAATTGCTACTTTTTGAAGAATTATGTCATTATGGAGTAATTAAGATTTTTAAAAGTTAACGATCTTTATGACTCAGAAAGCCCTTAATCCAATTATCAGGGTGAAGGATGAATTGACCTTTTCTCCTTTCAATCCTGTTTCTAGTTTGGGAAAAAAAAAACTCTTTCAGAAAACACTGATTTCTAAATTTACCAAATAGGATGGCAAATTTAATAGCAGTGAGGTTTTTAAATAAGCTTGTACATATCAATTTAAAAACTGCTTCTTGCGTATAAATTTTGGGTTTATGTATGTGCATTCCTGGAGAAAGAAAGGGGAACAGAGAAGAATTTCATTTGGTATTTATACTATGTGTTTAAACCTACCTCAACTAGTCCTCTACATTTAATTTCCTATGCTCAGGTTTTCTCTTTCTTTTTTTTTGCTTTTTCTTTTTTTTCTTTTATTTTGCTATTCATACTATTTCCTTTTTTGCCTGTGAACAATATTTTTAATAACAAAATTATCAGTAAATAATGATGGTTATAGCAACACTGAAGGTTATAATTATATTATCTATTGTTTTCCTTCGAAGGATCTCAAGGTAGTTTACAAAGAGAAAATAAAATCAGCATTCCTTCTCCTGTCACAGGATTTAAAATTTTGACAGTTGTAACTTTGGGGGGTAAATGATACTGATGCTAAATCATTCTAAACAGTGCCTTTCCTACATCATTGCTGGAATTTCCCTATATTCAGGAATGGAGACTAAAATTTTATTTATTTAAAGATGTTTTTATTTAGTATTGTCAGACACAGGTCCATCAGTCTTTTTAAGGAGACAAAAGACCTCTAAGGTTTAATTCAGAGTTGAGGGCCACTTACATTTGATGAAAAGACTACCTTATGTCAAAAATAATGTCAATATTCAGTTTATTCATGTGCAGACTCTACTTTAATTCTAAATGAAATTTACAGGAATTCATATCTTCTAGTATATCAGTCAGTCTAAGCCAGCATGAGACTATGTTCTAACATTAGGTTACCTTCAGATACAACTGGTTAAGTTCTACCTTCTGAGTAAGGAAGATGAGTGACCCACTCTGCTGGTGAGAATACCTATAGGTGTATGTGTGCGCATGCGCGTGCGCAACAGACAAAAAACGCCGTAATGAAACTAAGAACATGGAGACCGACGTCGAGCATACAGTTTCAGGGTTTTGATGGTGCCCCTGAACTAAGACACTGGGATAAGGCCCCTGTATCTCTCTTTACCCTGTCCTCTCCGAATCAATTCCTAATCTAGTGACAGATTTTCACCTCATTCTTTGGGGATGTTTTTAAGATCACAGACTCCTTCCCCTACTTTCAGTAAATGTTAATTAACCTCCAAGAGTGGATGACATCAAAAACATAATTCTGACCCCCTTGAAAAGAAAGAAGAATTAACAGGCATCACTTTCCTGACTATCAAAGAACCTCCATTTAAAAAAAAAGATGGCTCTATAAGCTGTATTTTCCCCTGTAGGATGCATATTGACAGACAACAGGAAAAATGGAAAAAGATTTGTGTATATGAAAAAATTGTTTCTGAGGTTGGGCCTGTCTGCTCAAGAAAATGGCAGAGAGAAGAGCTCAGTGACTACTTGAGGAATTTCATCATTTTAATCACCTCACGTCTCCTCTTCTCTATGGCAGATTTAGGACATTTGCAACAGGTTGATGATTGTGGTGCAAGGTATGAGAGACAATGAAAGATTTGTGAAATTTTTGAAAAAAAAAATTAATTTGGAGCAATTCTATGACCTAGGTTTTTATACTTTGGGGGAGGATATTTGGCTTTTTAAATTGCAATCCTTTTGGGAAATTTCCATAAATTTTATTTAAGTCTATAATATGATTCCTCAAGCAACTTCTAGAATCTACTACTTTAATTTATTACAAAGCCTTATTACATTTTTTAAAAAATAAAAAATATTTTTGCCAAAAACACAGCAATAAATACACAGCCCCTATTTAGTGCCATATATAATCCTTCTAGAAGCATAAATATTAGAAATAAAACAACCTATTTTGATGTGTTATATTAAAATCTATACATTTTATAATCTGTGAGCATATGCAGAAAAAAAAAGATGAAATCAACCTAGTTCTAAAAGATAAACTCCTAAATATGTTAGAAAAAAAAAAAGTTTGGTCAGTTTAAAATTATATTGGGAAAATATTTTGACTGAAAATTCTATTTCTAACTAAAAAAGAGATTAACTAAAAAGACATCTTATTTTTAGATTAAGGAATAAGTTTATGAATAGTAGAAGAAAGTGCCACTCCTCCCTAAAATAAGCATATTAATGAATATCACACATCTCTCTGTGGAAATTATATTTGTTTTGTGCCACATGAAAAATTAATGTTTTGTAATCATAAATAAAATATCTTCTTAGATATTTGAGCTTTGGTTAAATAATGATCTTTACTGGGATAAACTATCTTTAATGTTATATGAATAAAAGAAACAAAATTTCATGTTAAAATCTCAGAGAAGCTGAGAGTAGCTCACTGAGAAGCAAGATTTTTAATCATAAGATTAAAAAAATTTTACAGGTTATCTTTTAAAGGTTTCCCTTCTTTGAAAAAATATTTTCCTTTCTCTCAGAATTCTAAAGCATGACTTTGAAAAAAATTATAAAGCTAATAGCTAAGCCTCAAAAAAAGTAATAAGCTTGTATTTTTAAAATACCATTTGTTTATTATTTGAAGAGATAGCAACTGTTTTCATGACTGTTTCATATTTAAATGCAAATAATTCTTATGTAAAACTACCTGAAACAGGTTTTTTTCTGGACAAGCTCCCTGAAGGGCAAGTTTGAGGGGGAAATAGCTATGAACTGGAGGATTTCATAAGTCTATATATAAATGAAAATACTAAATTAGTGTTACAGCCTAAAATATTTTCTTAGTATTTTAATTTTAATTCTTTAAGATTTTAATGAGCAAATTTTAATTCAGGAAGCTATCAATAAATTTTTTTCTTTCTTTAAAAAATTTTTATTATAAATGCTTCTGTGCTCCATTACCTACATATAATTTAAAATTTAAAAAGAGAGGCATAAAGGAAATCTGCTGAGGGGAAACAATTTTCCTCTTTTACTTACATATCATTTTATTAGATGTGATGTTGAGGTTCAGAGTGGTAGAAGTCGAGAGGATAAAGTTTGGAGGGCTATCTCTAATTCACCCTTCCTTTTCAAAATCAATGTATAGGCTGCCAACTTACTTACTGCCCCTTTACCAGCTAAGAATTACAGAACTTCTCAGACAATTTGATTTTGGTTCATACCACACCCCTCTCTGGCAAGAGGGTTTCCTGCTCTTTTTCTTATCTCTGATCAAGTATTCTTGTCACAAACTCAAAGGGTAAAAGAGACCCCTTAATTTAAAAAAAAAAATCACTTCACTCCACTTTGAAACAGTGAAACTATTTTTTTAGTTGATTTTTTTCCTACCAACCTAAGATCTGGGCTTTAAAGAGGGGTCAACCCTGGGGATCAAAATTTTTTACAAAGTCAGTTTGTTTGCCTGTGGAGATATTAAAAGGTCAGTGTGGTATAAATCATTGCAATTTGAATGACAGCTGTCCTGAGAGGCTATTACTGTTTGTTCAGCTCCAGACCAGTTCCTAGCCCGATTCACAACATCTGGAAAATCTCAAGTTGATCCCAGCACTACTTGACTTTAGACTCATCTCCCACCTCATGACTCCTGGTGGTGTTACCTGCTTCCTATTCCTATTTCAACTCTTTCAACCAGTCCAGGACTCTGTCTAGACCTTGGGTCTGCAGGCACCTGTCTTAACACTGCTGCTGCTGCTGCTGCTAAGTCGTGTCAGTCGTGTCCGACTCTGTGCGACCCCATAGACGGCAGCCCAACAGGCTCCTCTGTCCCCAGGATTCTCCAGGCGAGCAGTGCGTATTGGTTGAATACATACTATACACCTGAAGTACCAGATTGTGTGTTAACCGATATCTCATTTCATCTTCCCAACAACTTTATGAAATAGGCACTTGAATATCCCCATTTTACAGATGAAGAAACTGACTCATAGAGATAACTTGCTCTAGTGCACGCAGCTGAAAAGAACAGAACTGAGAAGTAAACCGAGATCTCACTGGCCTCAAAGCCCATGGCCTTAGACCAAGCAGTTGTACTGCTTCCTCAAATTATGCTGCTTTTAGCTGCCCTGAAAGGCTGCAAAGAAGGGATGGTGAGGACTACTGTGCAGTTTGCATTTGACACTTCCCTGGGCTTTTTAGTGTGGTTTTTTAAAAAGAGAAGAAAAGTCTTCGAATAGAGTTGATGGGTAGGCTGTGGGGGAAATGCAGAAAGGCCTGTGGAGAAGGCTCCTGTTTCTAAGAAAATTAAATAAAACACATAAAAAGCAAACAAAGGCAAAAACATCTTTTGGAATGGCCACAGATGTGCTTTATAGGTTCCGGGGTACAAAGAGTAGCCCTTTTCTTCTAGTATTCCCAGAAAACGTGAAGGCCTCATCAGATGCTTCCTATCGTCACCCTGCAACTTTCAGTTAAGACGTAAAGAAATGCCTGATAGAACAAGTTAAGTGAATCAAAGAGAAGAGAGCAAAGATTTTTTTGAGGTGGGGAGGGGTGATAAGAGAAGACAAAAAGATTTATAAGACAATGAAAAGTGAAGCTGGAGGAAGGAAGGAACGAAGAGAAAATATATGTGAAAAAGAAAGAGAAAGCATCCTTGATGATAGCAAATAGTGTTATCTGTTCTTGCCCTTTTACTCTTTCCTCGGTGGGAATCACCTAAACTGTAAACTTAGGACTGGATATAAGCCAACGTAAAAGGTGAATGGTAAGTATTCCCAGTGAATCATTTTTTCCCCTCTGATTAAAAAAAAATTTTTTTTTTAAGTAAAAAAGGGAATGATTTGCAAAAACAATTGTGATTAAATTCAATAGATTTTTAAAAAGAACTTGAAAGCAAGGAATTAAAGGGGAATGAAACAACAAAGAGATAATCTTTGGATAGGGATACATCAAGTAGAGAAAAAGATTTTTCTATCAGCCCTCCTGATTTACTCCCAGTCGGGTAATCCTGGGCACTGGCAGGCTATGGAGCAAATGGACAGATGCTTTCAGAAAAGATTATCTTTTATCTGTTACTCAGGGAATAGCTCTGGTCCTATGACTGCAGATTCCATGATATAAGCCTTGTATGCCATTGTTATATGTGTCACGCAGTGGGAAAAAAAACATAATAATAACAACAATTAACATTTATTGAGAACTGAGTGAAGCTCTTTACATGCATAATCTGATTGAATCCTCACCAGAATCTTAAGGTTGTTATTGTTATTCCCATTTTACAGATAAGGAAATTAAGAAAATGAGAAGGACTGATTTGTCTTTAGGTGGATCTTTTATTCTTGAGCCTCAGCAGCAGCAATCTGTTACTTTCCTGCTTTAAGTAGAAACTCACACACCGGATCCTCCCACAATCTAGAGAAGTCTTTACAAATTCAGATCCTAATCCAGACCTTCCACTTCCAAGGTCATCTCCCAGCAGTGCCTTCCACTAGCTATTTACCCGGGAGCGCTGAGTAAGAGCATCCAGCTCGCCCTGAACGTAAAGCTGCATCAGTAGCTGATCACACTAAAGTCTATAAACATCCTTCACTCTAAATGAAAAAAAGCCAGGCCTTCCTCATTGCAAGGAAGAATTTTGGGGAGCTAACAGCAGAGGAGAAAGAGGCTTGGAAGACTTGGAGTGGGGCAAAACCTGTGCGTGCTGACCTCTCCATGTCCACTTTGAGTCTTAAAGACTTCCAATTTCTCCTTTACTGAAGACCTCAGCAGCACTGCCTGTCATAAAGCCCCCAGCTATACTATATAAAGGCAACCTACCAACCCAACAGGATCATCCCAACAGGGCCAGTCCTACCAACATAATAATCCAACCAATGGACTCTTCCTTTCTTCCTCAGGGAACCCCTCTCCTGTCTATCTCTGATTTTCCCTGGTGGTCAAAACCACCAGAGAAAATCCATCTTTGCTATGAGCCCTGATGTTGAGACATTACACTGTCCAGCTTCAACACCAACCTCTGTTCCCTCCGCCAAATCATCAGACTTTGCCAAGAACATTTAGCCTGAAAGATGGATTGTCACTTCAAAATTCTGCAGGACTGAGCTAGATTTGGCCATTAAAACTTCTCATCTGCTTCTGTCCCTCACCTCCATGCCTGCTTTGCCTTTCAGTTACTGATTTTCTGTTCAGCATTTACTCTAGCCTTTTGGAGTATTAGCTAAATTCCAAATATTTATTCTACAAAAAAAGGGAGGCCAAAAACCATGATTAAAAACACAACACAGAGCCGCTAGGTAAGGAAAAAAAAAAAAAAGAACAGCTACAAATCAAGATTTGATGATTCAACCTAAGCTGCAAACCTTAATTTTGTAAAATATAGGACTTTGAGACTAACGAGATGAAAAATGTTTAATTAGGGCCTAGTGAAGCCTAGGGAAGTCATGAGCTCCTTGAAATTTTATGTAAAATATCTGTGTTTTTCTTTTTTCTCTTTCCTTTTGTTGTTTTGTTTTTCCGGGAAGAAGTCCATAACTTCATTAGGTTATCAAAGGGAGAATAATGTATTTATATCTCTAATGCCTAGAATAAGGCCTGATATATAGTAAGGACTTAATAAACAGTCAACATGTGTTGAATGAATGAATGAACAAGAGGGATCTGAACTCTAAAGGACCCAACTTTAGAGATGGAGGAGAAGCCTAGGAAGGATATAATAGCTTTTTCAGGGTCATAAACCTAAGTAGTCAGGACCAGATAGAACTAGCTCTTTTAATGCCTTCCACTGTTTGACTATCTCCTTGTTTTGTTTTTTAACCTAACTGTATCTTTCACTCCATTTCATTTTTCTTCCCTCCAATCTATTTCTTTTTAAGCTGAGAAATGCATCTTATTTCCTAGTTAGAAGTTGCCAGGAAGAGCACATCCGGAAAGAGAAGTGAGGAAGCAAATAGCAGGGAGAGTCTATGAAAAAAAAGGCCATCACAATAATTTATTGGTCATAGCACACACAGCATGGCTACTCTTCCTATGTGCTGAAGACATGATTAATAATGGCATCAAAATGGCTGTCACTGATGGAAATATGCAAAGCTGAGTTAGATCCAGGCGTTGGCAGTAAATCTTAAAACTGACCAGACCAAGCCAAGGTCCTAGGAACAGGTGACCTGCAGCACTCTAAAAAATATCCAAGGGACAAGGATCAAATGAGTCCCTGCTTGGTCTGAAAGCTGCTTTTGTGGACTTTCCTTGCTTGTCAAGTAATTAAGAAATCCTGGGAGAATTCAACTGGACCTTCCTACCCTCCTAACAGCTCCCAGTCAAGCCCAGTAGGCAAGAAGGATAAGATTCAAGCTGCCACCCAGAGGAAAGAAAGAAGGGAGAGAGGCCTAGGCCTCATGGAACTGCTTCAGGCTAAGAGAGACTCTGGAAGAGACCAGTACTCAGATTCTGTGACACAGCAAATTTCTTGCGCTGATGACTTCCGTAGCGGATTAAGGCCCACATGGAGGCACTGAGGTCTACGCTATGTCAGAAGCAAGAGAGGAGACCTTGTCTAACCCAGTGATGCCTCCAGAATGCTAGCTGCTAGCAGAAGAACCTTTAGGTAAACTCTTCTTTGAACCTTGGCATCCTAAACGCAAGCCATTTCGGAAGGAAATCTGTTACAATTTGTGTTTATGGACTGTCTGTGTTATTTAGTAGTGCTAAGAATTACTGACTGAAGATGGAAGAATCCAGAGTAGACAATAAACAACCTGGGTTAGAGCCCCAGCTTTGTGACCTTGGTAAAATCACTTAATCTCTCTGAACCCCTGTTTCGTGATTTATAAAATAAAGGTATTGGTCTGTATATCTGTAGCTCTTTCTAGCTTTTACATGCTAAGTATATATTTACGTTTGAGATTTAACCCATCAACAGATGTTTTTAGAAGAGGTTACCCTTCAGGCAAGAAAATCTTACCCCCTATATTATTTTCTTAGATGTTTCTACAAGGCAACTGAAATATCAATTAAAGGGGGAGAAAGGGGATATGTTAAGTTCTTAGAATGAACTACAGCCCTATTGCTCTAAGACAGATGCTGAAAACTTATATTCAAAAGGGGAATTTAAGAGAAGTTAGGTTCAGCCAGTGATTTGAAGATCTTGCTCTCACTTTACAGGGTGGGATTACAGGGGTTTCTAGTCAATCAGCTTATTGTTAAAGTTCCAGTCTCAAAAGTAAACATTTCACAAAATGTATGTAGCAGTCATTTAATTAATTCAGTAAATGGGTCTGTTGTATAATGATCTGAAGGTCTTCCATGGACTGTGCTTCTGTTCTACCATGAGCCTCAAGTTTCCTATAGAATTTCTGGCAGGTTCCTACATTTGCTCACAAAACAGCCAAGGATAAGTTAGGGAGCTCGGTTTCTCCCTACCTCACAAATCTAACAGCCCTGGAGTTTCAAAATTTTCTGCCTAGCTCTGAACTGAATTCCTCAATGCAAATCACAGTGTGACTCTGAAGCTCAGCAAAGCAGCTAAACAAAAGCTGTGTAGCGAAGGATTTTGCTGGTTAATAGCAAAAGAAATGTGCTTAGAGTTTACTGCCTTACCCCTCAAAAAAGAATCAATAACCCAAAAATCTTATCTTTCCTATGAGGAACCCCAGTTAAGTAGACAAAACTCAACACACTGGCTTCCTCGGCAAAACTAAGCTCAGCAGCAAATTATCCTTCAACTCCACACCTCTCCTGGGCCCCTAAGAGGCCTGACATAGCCCAGGACATGGGGGCAGAGGGGCAACTCTGGGCCCCACTGAAAAAGCCCTGCACCCCTGAGTCCTTAAGGCTTGGGAGCTTCCAAACACCCAGATCCAGGTCCTGCTAGGGGATAAGACAGGAAAGGGGCCTGCTTCATGGGGTACTGTGCCCCCTCACCTGTATGATGGATGCTTCACTTTGCCAAATGCTAAGCCACCGAGGGCCATGCCCAAGCACTGGCTGTGCTGTGTCTCGTCACCAAGTGGGGCGTGCACACACACTGCCCAGGCCAAGGGGCCGTGGGCTGGGGTATCTTTGCACTTACCTGGGACTCCAGAGCTCATTTGCACAGACTCTTCAGCTCCTATGGCCTCTGAGACCTCCTCCTTCAGTGACCACCCCTCATGCAGATGTCCAGGTGTCAGGGCAGGTTTGACTACCTGGAAGGGCCAAAGACGGGCAAGGTTACTTTGCTGGCTCTGGAGGAGAATGGGAAAGTTTGGGGGTTAGGACATTTTATAGGAAATCATGGGGGTAGGAAGACTACAAGGAAGGAAAAGGGCAGAAGGGTGCACCTGGGCCAAGAGTTACAAGGCAGGAGAGCTGAAGCAAGGGGAGAGCTTTCCAGAGATGCCCACACAGCCCCCTAGGTTGAGAAGTCCTGAGACAGAGGAGAGGGTCCTGGTCTGAGTCTGCAGCAAGTGTGCTCAGCGCCTTTGACTCAGTCCCTTCTTCTGCCTCCAGCCTAAGGCAGTGAGGAAGGGATTCAAAGCAACCACAGGTCTTGGGAAAGAGGCCAGAAGGGGCAAAAGAGCCCGGCAAGGGGAGGAATCTTGTCTCCAGCCACGATAGAGCAGGAGAGGCAAGGGGGAGCCGCAGGAATAGAGCAACCAAAACTGGGCCTGAGGGTGAGAGGTCGTGAAACCCCTAGCCTGACCCAACCACCAGGGGGCAGGTGATAGAGAGGGGGCTCTGTGACGTCTTCACCCCTTCCTCAGCTCGAGGGACCAGTCTGGTCTGGATTTTCTGACATAGGCAAAAGCTAACCTAGCTGATGGGCTCCGGGGATCAAGTGTCCCCATGGACTCCCTGGACACTTCCCACCCCCATGGAGAAGCACACTGGGGTGAGGAAGGGTCTCCAACCGCTACCCCTTCTCCCCAGTATAGGGGCTAGAGAGTTTGCGTCAGATGCAAGTGCCTGGAAGTTTCCATCAGGCCCCTGGCTTACTGGGTAATGTGGCTTTTTTTTTTTTCCCCCAAAAGGTGTGTGCGTTAGCAGTTTGAGGGTTCAAAGAGGTCCTCCCCCCCACTTTGCCCTCCTTTCTCTGCAAAGGCAAAGTGGGGAGAAAGCGGAGAGACAGCTCTCACTGGCCTCAGGTTGAAGCAGCCGCCCTTAGGAGGGAAGGAAAGATGTACAGGAAGCCACCAATTTTCACTCCTGGGGAAGGGAAAGGGGAGGGGGGGTGCTCTCCTCTGATCCCACCCGAAATGAGACTCCCCAGTCTCCGCAAGCCCCCCGCCCCGGGTCAGGAGTGAGCACCCCCAGCCCCGGCGTGCTGTCGGTCGCCCCAGCAGCTCTGCTGCAGCCGCAGGAGCTTCTTCAAAGCAGCAACAGTTGTCTGGCTGAGGCGAGGCGAGGCGAGGACTCGCTCGGGCGCGCACGACGCCGGCTTCGGCCGGCTGCTCGTGGGCTCCCGAGACCCGGCCCCACACCTCGCCTCGTGGGAGGAGTGAGGGCGGCCAGGGGCGCGAGAACCTCGAGCCGCCCTCACTCAGGCGGCTCTTACTGTTTTTGTGCGAGTTCACTTCGCTCAGGTCACCTCTCTCCAAAACCTGGTGGAGGTTCCAGTTTTTGGAGAGAGGAGGGCTTCCGGCTGGGGAGAGAAGGGGAAAGTAAGAAGCAAAAAAAAAAAGAAAGAGAGAGAAAAAACAAAAGAGATGCTGAAGGGACACGGGGTGAGGCTATTTTTAATCTAGCCTGGCTTTTGCGCCTCTTCCCTCCGCGAAGCTATCGCTCCACAGACGGCCCCAGGTGAGAGGCAGGGAGGAAATCGCCCAGAGCTTTTGCTTTGGCTCCATCTCCTTTGGAGATCTTAGGGGCCCTTTTACTCTTTCAGAAAACGAAACCGGAGAGAGAAAATCTCCTTTATCTGTGGAGAGGGGCTCTGATTTATCCCTGGAGTTTGGAGTCCTCGCCTTCCGTGCCTCCTCGCAGGCTGAGCTAGAAAAGATTGACTCTGTCCAGCACTCTCGGACTTTGGAGCCCTTTTTCCTCCTGCGGGAGAGGGTGAACTCTGGGTGCTCGGCTCAGGGAGAAGGAATGACGGTGGGCGTTTAGTTTGCTGGGAGAATGGTGGTTGGGGTGCAGGGGGGAAATTCAGGCCCTCCCCGAAAATGCGAAGCTTCGCAGCCCTCGGGTCTCGGACTCCCATATCCCTAGACTCATCCTCTAGCCGTGTCCATCCCTCTGGGCCTCCGTGTGTCTGTGCGTCCTTCTGGTTCAGTCCCTAAGGGCGTCTAGCAGTGTTTCTAGCTGACGAAGGACGTGGGGGGCGCAGAGCATGGTGAAGGCCTGATCTTTGCCACTTGTAACCGAGGCGGTCACGACTGCAAGCAGTGGAAGGGGAAGTGAGGAGGGGGTACCCAGAGCTGATCCCCAACCCTGCAGCTCTGCTTCGCTCCCCAGGACGGGGCACCTCTTTAGAGGCCAGGACTGCGCTGCTGTTGCCACTGCTGAGCTTCTGACTCGGGTGCAGCCACATCTCTCAAATGCTCCTTCTCTGCGGGGTTTTTCCCCAGTTTTCACATGTTTTATCCCTTTCTGTGTTACTTAGTTTTGAGCAAGGCGAGATAGGGGGGGACCTGAGGCTGCAAAACGCTTCAAATTAGGTGGAAGCAGGTGTGGGGGGAAGAGGGGACTCCGGGGAGCGGGTGGTGCCTGGGTATTCTCCCTCTTTTTCGGAGCTGCCCAGTTCACCGCGGCTCGCCTCACCTCGAGGTCCCCCACTAGGAAAAGGGATGCTGAGGGCTTCCCGTCTCTCCCTCAAGGGCTTCCCCACCCCTATATTGCAGAGTTGGATCATATGGGTCAAAAATAACCAGAAAATGTCCTAAACTGATTCATATTCCAGGTACCGATTTGGCCCTAAGACCAAATTCCTTTTTTTTTTTTTTTTTTGCAGTGGGTGAATGGGCTTATTTGGGGTGTGGGCGGAGGTTGGTGGTGGTGGTTGGGGGGAGACACAACTTGTGTAAACTTTTATTGTATTTCAGCTTCTTCCCACTTCTCCGAAAACATTACGCACACCGCCTGCTCCGATTCCCCCTGTGATACAAAGTCGATTAAAAAGTTGGGGGTGGGGGACCTGCGCGGAGAACAGCCGAGTGACCAAAGCCTCAGGGAGCGCGGGAAGGACGCGAGGGAAAGGACTGATTGTTCCGTGGAAAACGGGGAGAGGGCTGGGAAAGGCTCGGACTAAGCTGTTTCGGGAAGGTGCGGACTTCGGCGATCGCTGGTGGCTGCCGTCTTCTCGACGAGTGCGCCCTCCGCGAATGCTTTTTGGGGTAAGGGCTTCCGGCTATTGAGTTATGTACAGCAAGCCCAGACCGCAAAAAGATTCGCGAAGGGCAGAGTCTCCCGGCTTCTTCAGTCCGCCGCCGCCGCTGCCGCCTTCAGCCCAGGATGTCTCCGAACCCCGGAGCCGAGCAGGCTGGGTCTCCCCAGCGCGCTCCAACGCGGCTCAGCCTTCCCACCCCGCGCGCCGCCCGCCCGACTCTCGCCCCTCCTCGAACCCCTCGCCCAATCCCTCCATTTCTCCACACCGTCAGCGATCCCCCAACTCAGCCCGCAACAGCCTCGAGCGAGGTGTGTGGAGGGCGAGAGGAGGAGCGCAGAGGGGGGACCAGGGATCCGGAGCCCAGCCTCCACCCCTCTCCGGTACCCCAGCACCCTGAGCCTCCCCGCCTATCTGTCCTGTCACCCTCTTTCCCCTCTCAGGGTTCCGCCAGCCCCGGCTGCAAGGTCGCGGATCTCTGAACAGGTACAGTTCGGATTCCCCCTGAACCCCCTCTTGTCCCTCCCAGTCCCCCAGCAGAGGTTCCAGCCGTGACTACAGGCGCTGCGTAAAGAGAAAAACTCCCCCAGAGCACTAAATAAATACAGACGAGGCCGCCAGCTCATTGGTGCGGACTAAAATCGTCACCCACCAATCAGGAGAGAGCTCACATTTCCTTTTTTTTTTTTTCCAGAAGGGGGAGGGAGGAAAAAAATATTTCCATTTCTAATTATTTAACAAAACCCAGACTGGAACACGTTAAAATATTGTTGTTGCAAAAAATCCGGCCAAGCCCCCCTGCCCCATTCCAGCCCAGGCGAGAGCGTGAG